>VNKC01002264.1:0-10616 GCA_008042775.1 Drosophila pectinifera
CTTTTTATTGTTTGTTTTATGTATAGGTAGTACAACTATTTAAGAATATGTCCTACAGGAACATTCTTTTAAACTTTATTTCTTAATATAAATAAGAAATTTGTTATTGTGTAAATTTTGTGCCACATTAACAAATTTAAACTGGGGGTTGGGAGATCACATTATTTTGGGACACAGAAATCGAATATGGTGTACGTTTTGGTGCAGCAGGGTACATTTACCAGGGATATACGTTTTTTTACCAGGGCTGCACGCTAAAACATATCTGGAACAATGTCTGTTTCACATTTTTTGGAGGAGGGAGAAAGCTAACTCTTTTAAATTCGATTTAGGCTAATCATGGACCATATTCAAAATAAGTAAGTTATTGACACTTTGTGTTTGTAATCTTTAAGCAATTTCCCATAAGATGGTTGTATTCAAAATATGAAAATAAAATAAAAAAACAACCTAAAATTTGTTCAAGAGTCCCCACAGAGATAAACACTGTCCATTACTTAAAAACCAGAACATGAAACTATGTAAACTGAATTTCCATATACTAATATATCATTTAAACAATTTTTCTGAAATTATTTGTAACAAAATTTACAAGTCTGTTTTGAAAATAAAAATCCCGATATCGACCTAAAAACTAATAATTTGTTAAATATATACATATATTTAAAAAAAATATTTAGGGAACTAGTTAAAAAAAAGGCATGGAAAATTTCAAAACTATTGGTCCAGTACGTATTGACTTATACACGGGTACACGGTCTTTAAAGATCACACTTTTCAGTAGAGCGCTTTAAAGTTTTGAATGCTCATGTTAATACGACAAGGTCTAATTTATTAAATATTTTACCATACCTGTCGTACCAATCGACCTGTTTTGCACCAAAAAGTTTCTCCAAGTAAAAATTGATCATTTTTATTCCTTCTATCCTTTGATTTGGATGTTTGTGTAAGTGTGTCCACATTTCAATGGATATGTACACAACCCATTTCCCTATCTTACAGTTGCTGTATTCCATCAGGAGAGTTATGATCCGTGCTTGGAAAAACTGAGGCGTGTTCACCTTATTACAAATAATGACGTCGCGATATATGTATATTCACCCCATATAAATTTATCACTCTCATTTGTTTTCTTACTTCTCCACAGTGTGTGCCTTGCTTTGGCGTGTAAGTATACAATTAGCATGCATTGTTTCTTTTTAAATTTCATAAATTCTTCGATGGGATTTTTTAAATACATATCTTTCAATAGGCAACAATTGATGATATTAAAAAAAGGTTAACAGAATACAGAACAAGAGAATAAGAAGTACCATAGAAATATTTAAAAGCCTTTATAAGGGGTATGTACTTTGTTGCCATTTCCAAAAAAAAAACGCAGCTATGAAAATAAACATTACTAATGCTGTAAAAAAACAGTGATATATAAAAACACAGATGTCTTACCGATTTTCCTAAATAGTCACATATCTTTACCGATCACTCCTATAGCAGTTATATGATATTATAGTCATTTTATTTTTATAACATTTTTAAAGATTAACAAATTACTAAATCTCGAGTAAAATTCCATATGTATGTTGAACAATAACAAAACTATTCTGACTTTCCTATTATACTCCCTATAATTTTCCGTCGCGCGATTTATATGAAATTAAAACCGTAATTAGAAAATCTTAAACAATCGACCGTATCTCTGAGTAGATGCAAATCAGCTAAACACTTTTTCCCGTAAATTTCCCGATCGTTTGATATTGTCCGTTCTGACTTATATACCACCTGCGACTCGACTGCTGATGCCTCTGACTCTAATTATAATACCATGCAAGGGTGTAGATATACATATATCATACATACATTAAGAATATAAACTTGGTTATGATATTTTAGTAGGCTTTCCGAAGTTTGCTCCCCTTATAGTAAAATATAATTTATATGTATATGGACATACCTAATGATCGGGGCAAAGTTTATAGCAGAATTATTAGTATTGAAAGGCAAGGGTATACAGTGTTTTTTTTTCATTACCTGTTTTCTGGAGTTTCCTGCTGTTAGGTGAGAAAGAGCCAAATTATTATTAGAGATGAAATGTGCTCTAACATCAATAAAAAGTTGAGAAGCTCTTTTATTTAAAACTCGTTCTTCAAATTGTTCATCGGTTTCATTTTCCATTTGTTCGTCACTATGATTCTGTAAGTAAGAAAAGTATACAATTTAACTAAATATACTAGATATCGTACATAATTTTAATAAATTAATAACAGAGAAAGACTGCGGAAGTGGCCAGTGACCAGTGACCAGCTTACAAATATTATTAGCTGTGAATTAAGGAACTTTATATTGACCACTGTCCAAACTTCAGATATCCCTCCCAAAACTGGAAAGAAATCTTTTCTTATTCTATTTCATAATAATGGGAGTAAACTGACATTAGAAATTACAGAGGGATAGCAAAACTTAATACAAATCCAAAAATCTAAATGATTTCGGATTCCCAACCACGCAGACTATGTATATTATCTTACCAAACAAACCGCACTCATAAGGTATTATCTAAAATATATCCTTACAGTGGTTCAGCCACTTAACGGGGTCATGAAGAAAGCCACCTTGGACCACTATTGTTCGGGAATTTCATTAATTTCTAGTTATTATCAATTGTATTTTTTGTTGTTCCCTGAAATCTTTGTAGATTTAAATGTAAGAAATATTGTATCATATATGTCCCTGCCTCTGTCCTCAAGAAGTTAATCGGAGCACATCTATAAAAAAAACTCATGTTCGGACGGAGAATTGATTTTTTATTACTTAAGTTGGTTTTGTTTTTTATTTATTATTATTTTATTTTAAGTTGGCAGTTATTATTATTATTAAAATAAATAAATATAAAAATAATTTAATAAATAAATAAATACCAACATTACATGAGGACCGACATCAGGCATACAACGCCAGTATGGAGGAAGTTAAAGATTGCATTCGCAGGCACCGCAATTTATTAAGGGCCTCGCTTGAAGTTCTTAAGAGAAGGGTAAGGAATTAAAACGTCTTTTTCTGAATGTTTTTATATCCGGTACCATAATTAGGTACCGGATTTTATAACTTAATGCCAACCGAGAATGTGTGTAACCGGCAGAAGGAGGCTCTCCGATCCCATAAAGTATAAATGTTTTTAATCAGCGTTCCCAGCTGAGTAGATTTAGCCATGTCCGTTTGTCCGCCTATCTGTCTGTCCGATCTTCAAGTATGTTTTAGAATTTGGCCAAGCCCATTTCTTCCCTCGTATAACTTCGCTGTAGTTGTAAGTTTCGGTTTAAAGTAAACAGATATGAAATAAATTTATTTGTACCTATTTCTCCATGCCGCTTGCACTCGTACTCAGACTCATTGCATATGGTTAAGTGGCGGTTCAAGTTGAAATTATTTATTCTATTATTCTTTAATTAATTTGGATTTTTTTTATTTTATTTACATAATTTATTTTGATGCAAATAGGTTTCGGCCGCACTTTCTCGAGCACTCGCCTGTACTTTCTTACATTCTTTTCGATTTATGCACAATATCTTAATTATTATTATTATTATTATTTAATATATTATTATTTTACATTGATCGGAGCAAACATTACAAAGTAATGGATAGTTTAATTTCAAACTCTAAAGTGTTCTTCTGAAAAGTAAAATTTTTAAAGTCCGAATACACGACAAATCATAATCTACTGGTGGATCAATCGTTTTGAACTTAAGCAAAGCACTTGTATAACTAATTCCCCACGTAAAATAATGTCTATTCATCCCTTCAAATCGCCTGGATATAAGGCCGCCCATGTTGCAAGCATAATGTCACGGCTAATTGAAAAATACGCCGCCATGAGCTCGGGGAAGTTAGAGTGGCATTCATACCAAAGGCAAGGAAGATAAATCACAGTTCATTAAAAGTCTAAAGGCCCATCAATATTTTTTTTTTTTATTTTATGAAATCGCTGGATTTCTTTCATGAAAGAAATCCAGCGATTTCATAAAATTGCTCTTTGCTAGTCAACGTTAGAGAACGTAACGATTGTTACGATACATACAACCGTACATGCCAAGATGCTGAGTGAGCAACCCCACTCTCTGCTCAGCGAATATAAGGCAAAAAGTTACGAAAGTGATACCGCCCGGGAACTATTGGAAGGCGCTTTGGACGTTACCTAAAGGCGAGTAAGACGGAAAGCACTGGGTCCAAACCGGAAAAGACCGAAATAGTCCTGTACAAAAAAATAAGATATTATAATATTTAAAGTTCCTTGCCTAGGAGAAAAGAAACTAGTATTAACAAAAGTCAATTACCCTTCAGTTATTCTGGACTCTAAGCTTTCCAGAAAAACACTATGGATGGATATGGGAACTGACACCGTATACCATTCATTGGTTCTACACGTCGGTCGTCTATAGGTATGACCTACGAGGCACTTAACTGGTGGGAGAAGGCGGAAATCAAATTCCATCTCAACTGAGTGTAACAGCATGACTACAGGAAATATATTCCTCTGTCAGTTTTGTACGCTATTCTAAACCTGAAACCTGTGGAAATGGAGCATGGAGCAGCTAGAGGGAGCCACGGGTCAATACTACTGAACTGGTTGAAGGGAAGTTGCTAATTAGCCCCAAAGTCTAGATGGGATGACAGGTTTTAGGTGGAAGTTTTAAAAATAATAGCCTGGCAATGAAGGATAAGAAAATAGGCGCAGGAGTTGTCTGCGCTGACTCCCTTCCTCCTTAACCCGCCAGCTCCCAGCATCATCCCCCATTACCTATCTAACTTCTTCTGTTCCTTGAAAGGCATCCCAAAGGAAAACGGATTCTAGGTGAACTTGGCCAATTGTGCCGAGCGGCCTTATCCTAACCTAACCTCATGAACGAATACAAACGATTTGCTCACATCGCTTGTATTTGTGCATCAACTCCTAGTGTTTCGCCATTTTCAATTCCTGACCTGCCGAAGACACACTATTACATACCTCATCTCCAATTAAGAAAATTTCGAGAGGTATCCTATGCTCAATTATGTGTTCGAATCGATCTTCGTTGAATGGCACCTTGATTTTGCGGCCCAACTGCTTTAGTAACGGATATTGCTAATAGGTATATGCAAGTAAGCGTTGGCTTTCTACGTGAGTTTCTAAGCGTATACCAACAGCGACTGTCCACACCAAATATCAGATCTAACTGCAACGTTTGGAAATAATGGCCAAACCAGAAAGAAAGCTAACTTTCGAAAGCCGAAGTTTTTATAGTATTGTAATTTTAACTGTTATTATGACTGCTAAAGAACAAAGGACATTTCAATTAAATAAAAAAAAAACATTACTGGTCCATTGCAGTTAAGATATAAAAACACAGAGATTGTGGAGGGTTTTTGTCATATATTTCCTCAATCATCTGAAGATCTAATCGCCTATATTCAAGACAAAACTAAAGCCGTAAAAATTTATATAAAGGTGAACAAATTTTAACTTTCCTATGCTAGGGATATTTCTTCTTCCAAAATAAATGTCCCTAACGAACTCTTTAACACGATGTGCTCTGCAAACTTCTGGCCATAAATTGTATTCTGATAGTCTTTCGTATGTATCCCAGGTGATTGTGTTCACAGAAATCTGGTTAAAGCCGGAGATCCTTAGTTCTGAAGTTTTTCCAGCTGTGTACACAACATACAAGCTGGATCGGCCTCCCAGGCAAGGGGGTGGTGTCCTAATAGCGGTTGACTCCAACTTCACGTTTGAATTATTAACTTTCGAGGAATGCAACGATGTTGAACTCCTTTGAGTGAAGCTATCAATTCATGGTAGTTTCACTTTTACTACATGTTACTGCATTTCCCCATTGTCGGAACTTCCTATTTATCGAAACCACCTTTTCGCTATCCAATCGGTTTCCAATATACTTTCGGATAGGGACCAATTAGTAATCCCAGATGATTTCAAAATCTCAAATGAATCCTCAAATACGCTTTTAACTACAGGACAACATTATATTGATGGCTTGTTCGACATTTCGCTGTCTCAGGATACATATACGAAATTTCATATATTTCTTGCTTGATCAGATCCAGCAAGAGTCAGTTTGGTTAGGGTGGCGCCACTGAGAGACTACCTGAGGATCCATATCATCCTACTTTCGATGTGACTATCTTTTTTGCTCAGTCTTTTCAAACAACCTATTCGTCGACATCCTACCCAAACCAGACTTATTCATATATACTTATTCATGACCAAATCGAACTTCTTTGGATCTTCAACGCGTCCAGCCGGTTTATTTCCCGGGTCCTGATGGAATATCAGGCTGTGTGCTTAGGTATTGCGCCGAGGCCTTGTGCAATCCCCTTCTAAAATTGTTTACCTTAACCTTAGAAACCTCCACCTTAATTGAAAGGAATCATTCATTATTTCTCTCCACATGTACGCTGACGACGTTAAACTTTGCTTGCAGTACAAGGACGGCTCTCGCCCGTCGTATTTACAAACAGATCTTAATAACTTTCAAAGATGGTCCAATACAAACTTATTAAACTTGAATGGCTCCAAGTGCAAGATGATGACATTCTCACGTGTTACTCCAAAGCTTGCGACTTATACGCTGCAATGCTGCTCATTGGAAAAAATCACTCTAGTTGACGATGGGTGTCTGCCTAGATCCTAAACTTGAGTTCATGGTGGATAAAGCCAGGGGTGTCCTTGGATTTATTTAACGGTGGTCGAAGGAATCCGATGACCGTTACGTTACGAAGAGCTTATACACTTCATTAGTCCGTCCTATCTTAGAGTAAGGATCCTGCGTTTGGAGTCCCCAGTGAGATGTTCATAGCAAACGCATTGAATCAGTTCAAAAGATCTTTATACTTTTCGCTCTACGCGGCTTAAACTGGGATGTAAACTTAACTTAACAAGCAATCAAGCAGCGCGCTATTAGACAATTTGGTGTATCTTAGTTTCCTCGCATTCTTTTCTAGACTTCCTTCTATCGCGCTTACTTAATACCTAACCCTGGCAAGAACGTGCTTGGTATCAAAGGGCCACTTGAGTGCACTGACCGTAGTGCATCTACGTTCATATATAATATTACGGATCGCTCTGATGGCAGCTTATGATGCAGTTATCCAAATTTGATCATATTAAACCAATATTTTGAAAAGGTTGCCGTACAGTTTGGGGAACATAACAATCAGTTCGAAATACTTATTAGACAAAAAAAATGTTTTATAAACATTATAATTTTATTATTTACTCTCGGAGTTGAAACTGTTTAAAAATAAACTAAATTTAAACGCTCAGTTTACTTCTGAAAACAACCAAAGCAGCTGTTTGATTAGTAGGAAACGATTAAATATTCCGATAACACAACGATGCCAAAATTTTTGCGAAAACCGGAGCACCTAAAAACGGTTTTGCAACTTCTTGTAGAATGCGCAAAAAGCCAAAAATTATGTGAAAACTTTATATATGGATATATATGTTATATGTGTTATATGTGTATATCCTACAAAATCTCAAAGTTATAACGATTTCCTTTTATTATCGTATTAACTTTCCCATCGTTTCTATGGCAGCTATTTGAGGTTCCTCACGCTCCTAGCTATTAAAAATCAAAAACATTTGAATGGCAGCTATATAAAATTATAAAAACTCTCGAAAGCTTAAATAATGTATCAGTAGAGTTAGATTAAACCTACCTGGCCAACAAATGTTGAAGTTTCATAGTTATTCCATCCCTTTGAAAAATTGTTGTCGTCCAAACTAGGCCTTGGTACAGATTCTTTAAAAATTGAACTAATTTGATCTGTGGGTATATTTGGAATGCTATCTATTTCTCCAATACTTATATGCTGTGGAGTTGTTTGGCCGTGATCCAATTCAGCTGGTGTTGAGTCTCCGTGATTAAAATCATCACCAATGTCTTGATTTGTATTTCTTGGCGTTAATGGCAGCTCATTTATTGATGAAAATTGTTCCATGTCATTAAATGATAACACCTCCGGGCTTCGCATGTTATCAAATAGATTTGATTCATTTAGACCAACAAGACTTTTTTGGTGTTTTGGCGCAATGTTTAAAGAAGCCACAGATAACCCCAATGATTTTTGCTCTTCTCTTAAAACGTCGGGACCGTCTAGGCTTAGAGTAAGCGAATCTGTAACGTGATCCGTAAACTGATGTGTAGAAAGTTCATTTTTTCTTTTGCGCCCTTTTTTAGTTAAAATAATCAAAGAATTCTCGTTATCTTGCGAATAAAATTCCAATGCAAGAATATCCATGGGGGCAACACTTGAAAAATCTTCAAAGAATGTTGAATGAGATAATAACTGTCTGTTATAATTATTGAATAAGGACCGAGCTGGTATAGATCTGGACGGCAACGAGAACAGTTTTTCCACACCTCCAGTTTCTTTCCAATACATAAGCCTACAACAGAAAATTAAATTCAATGTCCTATATATATATATCTACATACTATCAAAACCTTACCTCTTTGTAGGTGGTGCAAGATCTAGAGTTGTCAGTATATCAGAAGTATCGGCTAATTGCGCCTTCATTTCTTCTCCAGATATATTTTTTATTTCATCAATAATAAGTTTTCTTTTGCGTTTTGCCTTTGTTATGCCTTTATAAACAGTAGCATCAATGGGAGCTAAAGCGAACTCTTCGTCTTCATTTTGTACAAGAGTTATCTCGTTTAGTGGCACATTTTCAGTAGCATCGACTTGTTCATTTAAAGAATCTTAAAAAAATTGAATTATATTAATATTAATTCAGTCATTATTATATGTTTGGTTTGTCGACCTTTAATTTGTCATTTGATTGTTTTTGCTAACTCCAGGACTTTAGTCGGTTTGTTTTCAATTTACATAAATCGAGACTCAACTATTATGCCAGTTCACACAAATATTACTGTACCTGCTGAACTTCTGACAAAACTATATGTGTGATATGGCATAATAGAAAAATTTCGAGTTATTTGGATTGAAATCAAGCCGACAATAGTCCTTGAGCTACCAAAAACACTCATATAATTTCTGTTTATTATATTATGAATGATTTATATTTAATACTTACCTCCCTTCTCGTCAAGAACTGAATTTATGCACGATGTTGCTGGCGACGGAAGGATATTAAAATTCTCAATAGCATCATTGTCGGAATCATCTTCAATATTATCTGCTTTAGCTTCCTTTTCACTCTGCTCAGCTGGTTGAGGCGGTTCACCAAAGAGGTCATCTTCGAAAAGTTCTGTTTCTAATAATAGAATAAAAACATTTACAAAAGACGAAATTAAAATTTGAAAATAGAAGATAGTTTTTTCTTTTTTTTTTTTTTTGTATATTAGACAGATTTTTAATATTAAATATAAATATTTTAATAAACATATTTAATATTTAAAGCTCATATTGGTGAAGACGAAATAGGAAGCTAAACTAAAGCTAAAAAGTAAAAAGGTGGAAAATGTACATTTTCTTATATAATTTATTTTCCAAAACAAGTAACCTAAGACGGTACCAAAGACTTTGTGCGTTAAATAAAAAGAAAAATTAAAAAAAAAAAAAACCAAAAATTTCCATATTAAAAAAAAACACATTTTTATTATGAAAATTGAATTAAATTTATAACGAAGATCGCCTATAAAGATAAAGCTATATGAGTAGCCTAGTGGTCTGCGTCGACGTAGAACTCTGCATACGCAAAATCAAGGGATCAGTCCCCGTAACTACCGAAGTCAAAACAATTTTATTTTAATCTTTATATTTTTACTTTAATGTATAAAATCATTTATTTATTTTACTTGTTTACTTAATTCCTAATAGTCACATTGACGTGAGCCAATCATATTTTGTGTGCTTAGTCTACAATCGAAATACAATCGAATACAAATTACAATTATATTTATGTAGAGGTTACGTTATTTTTGCAAGAATGGCATGTGTTCAAATCCCCCAAATTATTAATTCTTATTTTGTTAGCTTGCTTATTTTTTCGCATTTTTATTAAATTCAAAAATTAAATTCTTAAGAATTTTGGCGAGCGGCAAAAAAATTAACAAGTGAATTAAGTACCCGCTGTTGCACTGCGTTTTTGCCAGATAGATCCGTGACCAATCCCGGCTTCAAACCATTTTCTTTTACTTTTATATTTATCTAGCTTATAAAATGTTTTTCATTTTATTCATAAATTTTTCGTTCGATCGTACACATTGACTGAAAATTATTTAGAACAATGCTATCTCATTCAAATACACTAGAATTCTGAAACTCTATTTCAATAAAAAAAAGCGCATTTTAAATCCCAAAAATGTTGGAGCTACTTACTGTGACAATCGTCGCCAAATATGTAGTATCGGTAATGGCCTGGTCTGACTGTTAGGTTCACGCTACTTTTGCAAGATTGACGTGTGTCCTATGACATGTGTAACTATATAACTATTTAACAAGATAACGACATAACGATATAACTATATAAATATATAAATATATAACTATATAACTATATAACTATATAACTATATAACTATATAACTATATAACTATATAACTATATAACTATATAACTATATAACTATATAACTATATAACTATATAACTAT
>VNKC01002266.1:6222-39044 GCA_008042775.1 Drosophila pectinifera
AAATTTAATATAATAATATACTATAATAAATAAATACGTAAGGATAATTTTAAAATGAATTGCCTAATTTATATATTTAATTTATATATATATATTTATATATATATATATATATATTTATATAACATCGATAATTGCTTTAGCTTAATTATTTGTATTTTTTCCGAGGAGGATATTATATATATATTATATATATTATATTAAAGAAATTATTGATTGCCTAAAAATATATTAATTATCGATATTAATAATTGTAGCTAAATATATCGAACATGTTTTATTGCATTCCCTGCACTGAGTATCAGTCCAACAATGAAATTAGATTATCAAAAACTTACAGAATAGTCAACGAAATAGGTTTAGTATAATTAAATTATAATATATATATTAAAAAATAATAATACATATTATTTAAATAATAAAATAACTAACATAAATAAGAAAACTAATAAAACTAATATAATATGATAATAAATAAAATATATAAATAAAATATATTCCTAAAAATGTTTGCTAGATATATAGAAACTATTGAAAGTAATTACCTAATTTTACAAGAAGGGCTTGATTAATTAAAACTTATCGAGTCAAGCATCGATAAATATACAAAAATCGCTTTATATCGATCGCTTGAATCAATCTCTCTGAAAATTTAACTTTATAAACCGACTAACTTTTTTATAAAGCAAAATATATTGTATAGTATACCTTACCAGCTGAATTTTTGAATTGAAACCAAGTGAGTGCTTGAACTAATTACCATTTGGACGAGTGACCACTGTGCGTGGATTTGGGGCCGCTAATGAACAGTCGTTATATAAAGACACCGCCGGCAGCGCGCCCCTAATTCGCGTGGGCCAACAGCACTTGGCGAAGGGTTGCGCTGCAATTGCAATTTATGGTAAATTAATTTGTAATTAATTTTTATGGGTAACAAAACGTAGCGAAACGAACGAATTCCTATTGCCTTATGGCCGAGGGGCTATTTGTATTTTTATTTCTATTTTACGCTAGTTTAGTTTCAATTGCGTCCAATTAAACATGCGGCCGCCTCCCGGCCGCCGCTCAAATCCGCCATTTCCGATTGCCTGGCAACGTCCAACATCAAATTTTACATCCTCCCAATTTCCACATCCACATCCACATCATCGACCATATCCTCGACCATATCCATGCCCACTGGAATCCTGAGCTGCTAGCAGATCCTCTGCGTGTTGCACGCGTTTTGTGTTTTTCGGAAATTGAAATTGCATATTTAAACAGGCCATTCCCACTGTGTCCGCATCGGTGTGACCGTCACTGTCACTGCCACTGCTACTGCTGCCAGTGTGCACGTCTGTCCGTCGTCATTGTGTCAGGAAACGGAAATAAGCGTGTTTTTGTTTTTGTTACTGGCCCAGTTCTAAGCACTTGACTGCGTTACGCAGTCGCTTCTATAATTATTATTGTTCCACCGCCCAAGGGCATTCCAATTGGGATTACACTGAGCGACGCAAAAGCCAACATGTTTTAAATTATTTTTTAATAATATATATAATATCGGGGGGGATATATGATATTGCTTAATAAGAAAATATCAGAGGAATATATTTATAAAGGTAATGTTATGGCGCGGTGAAGATAGCCATCAAAGTTACATTTACATGATAGATAATTCGTTATTTTATTTATTTTCTGTTGACTTGTGTAAAAAGTATTTTAATAATCAAAATAATGTATTTATATTAAATTAACATAGTTTATAATATTTATATATTTACCTTTAAACTTAATAAACTTGAACCAAATTTATTTAAGTAAGGGATAAGTTTGTCTCACTTACTTGTGTAATGCTTTCCTTTTCAAGAAGTATTTTAATAATAAAAATAATGTATTTATATTAAATTAACATAGTTTAGAATATTTCTATATTAAACTTTAAACTTAATGAACTTGAATAAATAATATATATAATATAATATAATATATATATAATATTTAAGTAAGGGATAAGTGTTTTTCATACCAGAGCCCATCATTGTTTTCTTTTTATTTGTTGCTTTATTTTGGCTTGCATTAAATCATTAAATTAAATGTAAAATAATCTGAGTCAGTCAGAGCTACATTTTTGTTGAATTTTTTGTATTCTTCAGTTTCTTTCTCTCAGTGCTCAGAAATAAAACTAAAGAGCTTTGAGGGCCCAGATTCAGCCATCATTGTCTGAGAGAATGGGTGATGGCGAGGCCTCGACGCTATCGCATTAATTTCCCAATTCAGGCCAGTCATCGGGACGAGACTCGGCCACATTTATAATCCTTACCTTGCTCACCCCAAAAGGACATCTGGTGATGATTTCAAATTCCATTGCTATTTGGAGCTGCTGATTACGAGGAGCCGGATATTGGGCGTCGACTGGCAGGATGAAAGGATTACATAGCCCCCGCCCGTAGAAAAAGAGATGGGTTTTTCGTTATTGTTTTTCATATAATACTTTCGCTTTTCATTTATTAGTTTTTGCATTCTTCAATTTCGTGTTTCGTGTTTTTCCCGGGAAACAATGCCTTCTCTCCGCTCAACTGCTGCTAATTCTTAGTAATTCTTGCATTTATAGTTACATATATATAGAATTTGTATAATTTATATATATATATATATGTATATATATATAGTTTGTGACCTTTCAAGACTTGGTTTTTCGCATGGCAACACAATAGTAACTTACAGTCGTAGCAAAGTGTGTCCGAGTGGGGGAACTTGCCGCGTTCCCCGCTTAGCTTTTTATACAAATAGTTAATGCTCTACACGTATTTAATGGGGGGCTAGCTAGTGGCAGCTAGTAAGATAGTAGTTAGTTAGCTAGTTAGTGGCTGGCCCGAAGAAATAATTGCACAAGGTGTCGCTCGACAGCTGCGTATGTGGGAATTGAACGGATCCGATATATGTCTGGTATATGTATATATATGTTCGTGTATATCATACAAACTCAGGTGGTGCTAACCGCTAGATGCTACTCAGTAACTTAGGTTCTACACTAGCCGTAATACTTGTCTTTACAGCACCTTACAACACTGTCTCCCTCTTGCCTGCCACTCAAAAAAAAAATGTAGTACTTTGTAGGTTCGTCATTAATTCGAATTTGATTTTCTTTAGCAACTCCGGCTAGTTAATTGTTTATGTTTAGTATATTTAGTTAATTCTAATGCTTGCGTTCTAGATTAGATTACGTTTTGTAGCCCATTCGCTTAGCTTGTGTATACTCCATGACTGGTGACTAGATATAGATGCTTATATAGATGTCAGCGGTGCCCAGGCGGGGCACCTCGTGTGCTGGCACTGGGCATCCCCGTTACAAATGGAATGTGTGGTTGTTATCTCCGAAGCCAAGTATATAGACGCTTATAGTTTATGGGGAGTGTACATAGTCATCGTGTATATATAGGATCCTATATGGTGTGGCGAGTTTGCTCAACTTCCTGGCTGCATTGCTGTTTTATTATATATTGCATCTGGTGTGTGTATATATATAGAGAGATGTATATATGTGTATATATGCTTTATATAGATACCTTTACCTTTGTGTATATTTATATGAATATTTATTTTCTGTTAATTTCTGTTGCCATTTGTTTACGTTTCGCCTTCAACTTGTCGTCGTCGTTTCTCTTTTTCGATTTGTTAGTTATTGTCCACCCATCCAGTTTACGGAAATTCTCTTATTTCACTTTGTTTTCCTTATTTTTTTGGTTTTGGTTTTGGTTTGTGTCGCTTTTTGCTTTTTGCTGAATATAACAAAGGACCCGTGACGCGCAAAACAAATGCAAATCACAAGTAATTATGAATATACGAATGCATTGAATTGGAAATATTTAAATGAGCTCACAGATTATATCTAAGCCTTTAAACCGACCAGATTTCCAGCTCGGCGAGGGAAAGGTGGTGCTGGAAAACTGAGAGGGAATGCTGTAGAGTGTCCTGGCTTATTTAATTAACGCACTTAAATTTACGCATTGTATGAACATTCTTTTTGCACTAGCATAGAGCCAAGACACAAAAGAATTTTATTGAATTTTCATTGAATTAATTTGGCGCTCTTTTTACGCAAATGTTCAGCTACTATTTGGTATTTCTGCTTGTTTGGCATGGAATTTGCCCAATTGTTATTTATATTTGCCGCATTTTTTGCTTGAATCTTTTTGCTATTTTTCGCTAAAATTTCGGTTCGTTATTTTGCCACTGTTGTTATACTCGTATTATTAATAATAATGAAATAAATAATATAAATTGCTATGTTGCTGCGCCGTTGGAGGAAAACGAGTCCTGAGTTCGTGTTGTAAACATGAATATAAAAATTGAATGAGACATACAAAATGCAAAAGCAAATGCAAATGCAGCCTCTCTGTTGTTGGTGTGCTGTTTCTGTGATCGTTTTTGTAACAAGTTTTTATTGCAGTTGTTGTCGTCATTATTATAGTTGTAATTGCCGCGGCATTATTTACCACACATAATAATAATAATGGCAATAATAGTAATTGCTTTTCGCAGCCGGCCTCGTCGACGTCCAGTCGTCAACGTATCAGGAGTCCCGTGTCCGGTGACCATCGATTCGCCCGGTAGTACATATCCTTGTACATCGAGGGGCACGCATATTGATTCTGTCAATATTTATCCCGCATATCGGAATACCACAATGCCGAGACATACGAGAGGGAGAGAAAATCGAGAGACACTTGAGTATGTACCGAAGGCAGGAGCCACAGTTAAGGGAAACCCATTACTCTAGGGTTTCTTTGGGCTTTAAATTAATATATAATATATAATAATATAATATATATACTTTCTTAACTCACCTTGTTGCGCTTAAAATCTATGTTCGTTCTTACGGTTCTATGGTGTAAATTTTGCACGGGTCGCGCATTATTACCTAGTGGAGCTTTTGGTGTACTCTCGGAGCCTTGCATCAGTCGTCGGAGTTGGTACAACTGCAAGAGGATAATGGATAATGGTCAGATCACATTGAGTACCCATCCAAAACATTTAAATAGCCACAGCAGAGCAATAATTAAATACACTTCATTAAATGCTAACTAACTGCTAAATACACCTAAATAAATACTAATTCATTTAATATCAGTGTTGGCTATTATTTTAATTATTATAGTTTCATTATTTAAATAATGATTAGTAGTGGCTCTCATAATTCTCTCATATTTTCTAGAAAATGTTAAAATAATAGTTCTAAATATATTAAATTATTGTATTAAATCTTTTGAATAGCAAATTAATTAAGGCACTGACTGATTTTCAGCTATTTATGTTTTTTTCGACATATTTTAATGCGAACATCTCTTTCTCTTCTTCTTGTTATAATTCTCAAGTCCTTCTCTACTCCTTATAATTCTCAAGTGGTCAGTTAGAACCCGAATATATTATTACATAATTTTCTTTCCTTTCCATCTTTGCAGTTCCTCTTCAAAGTTTAATTGGCCAAAAAATATCAAGAGTGTCATTGTTATATTTACCGAGTAACCCCTTTTAACCGCTAAATAATTAACAACTAGTTAATTGAGTTCATAAACAAAATGACTTGTGTCAATCGCTGACTGGTTTGCACTCCAGTTTTTTTGTATTTTGGCCAACTCTTCAGTTGGCTGTTCTATTTTATTATTGACTTATTTACCAGACTGGCACTGTGTTCTCTGTGGCACTGCCTCTTCGGTGTGCCCTTTGACCCCGCGCCACATGGCCATTACACATGTTTGATATGCATTTATGCAAATTGATTAAACTAACCAAATATTGTTTTTTAATTATGCACAGAGCGGAATATTGACCGCATTTCCACCGCGATCTGACCAATGCCCAAATTGATGAGCAATTTTATAATTGCATTTATGCAATTTCATTGTACTCCCAATCAGCGGCCAATAAAAAAGCGAAATGCCAGAATAAAAAGTACAAACAAAAATATAAATAAAAATCGAATCGAATCGAATCGAATCGAATCGAATCGATTCGGATCGAGTCGAACATAAATAAACCAGCAACTACAAGCCGCTCTAATTGCAATTGAAAAACACACAAAATGCATTTAATTATTCGCCGAGAGAGAGAGAGAGAACTCGTCCCAGGACTCACCTCCTGTTTGGTAATATAGATGGGCTTATTAACTATGATCCAGACGGTGCTTTCCCAGCAGCCCGGATGCGTCGTGGAGCCCTCGTAGGTTATGTAGTGATCCGTGTTTGGCAGCAGCGACCTCACGGATATGTGCCGGATGGGCGTGGAGAATCCTGCGGGGCGAGAGCGAAAGGACGATCAAGTCCCAAGTCGGTGAGTGCATAAAACATGGCCAAATGCTAAGTTCAAGGTGCAAAAGGAGGCGGGGCAACTGGGGCGGAACGGTTAGCTCGTAGTTTGCGCTATTTATGCGCATATCGCACAAAAAATATGAAAACACGTCTGCCGGAGTCTAATGAATAATTCAGAACCACCCCAACCTCTCAGGGAGAGCCTGACCGTCAGTGCAGCCGCAGGATCTAGTTGAAAAACAGGTGCGACTAATTTGGGGATAAATTAGAATGCCAAATAATGTGAGAAGTACATTTAAAAAATTAAATAAATTAAAATCATAACGTAATTAATACTTTAACAATGATTTTAAATGCTAAGCAAAATATAAATCTTGGTGTGACCTTTTGATTTATTTAAATGATTAGATAATTTTATGCTTAAAATTCTGTTTATAAAACTCTGTATATAAAATATAAATATAAAATTCTTTATATAAAATATGAACTTTAAAAAAAGATAAACAAATCGTTATAATTTTGCTCGTCGTCTTTACTCGTCTCGCTACTCTCTCATCATCTTAACTCGTCGCTCTGATCTTGTCTCTTACTCGCTGCTTTCAATGGTTGTTGTCTAGGGTATTCCTGGATTTAATTTTAGGCGTAAAGTAGAGATATATATATCCACTAAAAAGGACATATCGGCAGCACTGCCGACACCACTTGAACGTCAGCGCTCGGCTTCATTCATACAAATCATTTTGCCAGCCGGAAATGAAGCAACTCGCGGCCTTCTGTGCCCCAAGTGAGAGTCGCAGGAGTAGGACTCTGGACAGAATACTAGTTCTGATCTCAATCAGCTGATTGCCAAGAGTATATCGCGGATATCTGGTGTTGGGATTACAGGGAAAGTAGTGTATCACTATGGGAACTATATAAAAATGAGTCACAAAAGAGTCTTTCTTATTTTATTCTTCTCTGACTATACCTACAGTTTATGTGTATTTAAAAGTGGAGAGATTTCAGAGAGAGAGCAAAACATCTTGGCTGTTTGTGTATAACAAAATAATGATTTAAATGTAAATAAAAAATAAGAATAGTAATTTACTTGGATGGCTTTGAGCAGAACTTAATTTTTGTGAAACTTTTTATCCTTGTGTAGCGCGGTTATTGTTGCTGCTCGGAGGGGAGACCTGGTGGCCTGGCATATTTCTGACGGTCGGTCTGCCCTGGCATTTCACAAATTAAGGCTGGGTCCTGGCGCGGCCGGGGCTCCCATAAAGTTGTACGACCTGTAAAAAGGCTATTAAACTGGCCAGGAAAATGCCAACGAGACGTGCAGTGGAATTGGCCAGCTTGGTTGTACTTGGCTTGGCTTGGGCTTGGGTGTGAGATTGGGATTGGGATTGGGGGAATTATTAAGTGTCGGTTTAGTGTAATTCGAGGTTTCATTTTCGTCACTTTGTGCCGGGGCAGTCTCAATTTCCCTGCTCCCTGATCCTTGAGTCGTTTTTTATGGCTCGCCTGGACATAATTATGGACCGACTGCAGTTGCGGTTGCCGCTGCAATGACATCATAAAAAAGGGCAGCGAGGCAGCGAAAACCCCAAAGAAAAAGGGCAACTGGCAAGGGTTCGGTTCTGGTATTAACATTGCAACATTTCCGGTAGCATTTTGCGTAGACGGAAATGAAGGCGGCCATCCTTGGGGGAAATAGATGGGGATGGGGGGAGAAGTCCTGGCACACCCACCTCTGTACAACACCTTGTTGAAGGTGCTCGTGATGATGCGCAGCTCCGGATTGGGCGTTTCGCCAATTTGCACCATCAGCGAGAGGCCCACGATGCCCTGGGACTTGTGCTGCGCCTCGGACATGTTGTGGTACAGCTCCTTGTTGAACCCATAGATCTGGATCTGCACCAAAGGAATACATATCATATACATAGCATACATATATATATAGGTAAATAACGAATTGATTAATTTATTCTCGACTCGTCCGTCGTCGTACCTCGCCGGGGAAGCTATAGCCCTGGATGTAGTGCTCCGATCCGCGGACATTCTCCGTGCCATAGTGTATGTAAATCTCCTCGAACTGGTAGCGATAGGCCAGGGGTCCGCCGGATATGTTCACGTGCTGCTTGGTGTCCTTGTCCACGCGGAAGACCAGCGACTGTCCCGTGTTGTGCAGTGTTCCGGATACCTGGAATGCCACGAAGGACGAGGCGGTTGGCCAGGTTAGCTGAGGTTGGGCCGGGTGAGGGTGGCGTATGCGCAATTTGTGACTGCGACTGTGGGGAATATCAGATATATGACGTATACGCACCTTGTGCTTGTCGATGTGCAGGGGCCGCAGGTAGGGATCGAAGAGCAGCTTGTCCGGCACGACGTCAATGGGCGACTGGCGCCGCCCTTTGTTGCACATATTCCACTGCGGATTGATGAGGCCCCAGAAGCTCGGTCCTGCCACAAACAAAAAAAGAAGGGAGCGAATTGAAAGGACCAAGGTGAGTGCGAGCCAAAAGTGGTGTTGCCAAGGTTTCTACTCCAATTTAACCAAGGTTTAGGCTTGAAGGTGCTCGAGCCTTTGGAGTAATTTACTATAAAGAAATACCTACATAAAAATTATATAGTCTGATACTTAAACTTGGCTATAATCTTCAAATAAAACGTAAAGGAAGTTTATTTAAAACTAGCTTAGTTTCTTTTTGGAGCATTTTATGCCTAATCCAGTATTTATATTTTACAGTTTAGGAGAATATAACTAAATATTTATTATATATATATTTCCCAAGCTACTTGTTCTCTTTTTTTATATTAATTTTAACATATTTTCTTACAAGACCAAAATGCTCCTGAAAACGCACTGTGGTGTATGCCATAAGGGAACTCTTCATCTCTGACTGCACTATGGTATATGCATACATTTATTGGCCCCTCGGTTTCCCATTTTCCATTTCCCGTTCCCGTCCAGATCTGTCAATCGTCCAAATGGAAAACGTGTCTCCGACTCTTCGCCCAATGCAAACAGGAGCAGGAGCAGGACCCAGAGCAGGAGTAGGAGTAGAAGCAGGAGTAGGAGCAAGAGCAGGAGTAGGAACAGGGGTAAGAGCAGGAGCAGGAGTAGGAGCAGGAGTAGTAGCAAGAGCAGGAGCAGGAGCAGGAGTAGTAGCTGGAGTAGGAGCAGGAGCAAGAGCAAGGGCAGGAGCAGGAGTAGCAGGAGGAGTAGGAACAGGAGCAGGAGTAGGAGTAAGAGCAGGAGCAGGAACAGGAGCAGGAGCAGGACGATGCAGCGACATCGATGACAATTCCAAATGCCAGATGAAATTTCATAAGCTTCGAACCGCTCAACCCCCTTAAATGGCAATTAAATGCTCCGTGGGGGAGGTCCTTTCGCCCCACCGAATGCCGCCCACTTGTTTGCGTTTTTCAGGCTCTATGCCAAAAGTGATGTGACGGGCTACAAACTGTCGAAAGTTTTCAAAACAACGCTCAGTTATTTCGGTGTCCAGTGGTCGCAATAAAAAGGAAGAAAATAACAGAAAAGGATGTTGTGTGTGTGGAGGGCGTTGGGGGAATTAGGCCGTTGTGCCTTATACAAAATTTAATAGTTGGCCATATGTTGCTGGCACGCAAATAAATTGGGATGCAAAATAATTGTGATGGCTGCCGAAATACTCTTTTTGGGGCTTAAACCCGATAAATAAAAGATAATGTATATACAAAGAAAAAAATGTATTGGAAAAGGGAACAAATAGATTAAATAATAACTTAAAATGTAAGTGACATATAAAATATATAGCTAAAAATCAATTATCAAAGTTGTATTTATACTGAAACCCTAGAAACTGGGAAGGGAGATTTTATATCCTTCAGAGAACCATCCTTGTAGCAGGAATGGGCACTGCTCTTAGCTGGTGGAATCCGAACCGATGGCGATTCATCGGCCAATTGCCAGGATGCATTCCGTTTTCTGCATTTTGGTTTCGATGACCAAGCTCTGTGTGTGTGTGTGTGTGTGTGTGTGTGTGTGCGGGTGTGTGTGGGTGTGCATGTGATGATGATGACACGCGACACAGAGGCAATAAATGCCAAACTTTAAAAAGCGCTCCTGTACCCGCCCACAAACCACCCACACATCAGCCAGAGCTCAGCCCCCAATTGTCGCGCTTGTGGCCACTCTTGTTTTTGTACTCGCATTGCGGATGACCATCGAAACAATCGATAGAGTATCGATATGTAAGGAAGTTCATTGAATATCGATTTTATCGAAAGATTTGGTTTATTATAGGACTAAGGAAATAACCTTTACAGTCTTAAAAGTTGGCGTTATAGAAATAGAATAATAGTAAAAAATAATATAATAGAAAAGATAGAATAGAAAAGAAAAATAGATAAATATAATAGAATAAAGGTAACGATTACATCTACAAATAATTTCCTTAAATTTTTCAATCGATATGTAAGGAAGTCCATTGAATATCGATTTTATCGAACGATTTAGTTTATTATAGGGCTAAGGAAATAACTTTTACAACCTTAGAAGTTGGCATTATAGAAAAGAATATCAAAAGGTGATGATTACATCTACAAATAATATGTTTAAGTTTTGTAAGCTCCTATTTATTGGTTATTGTCTCAATCTATGCAGATATTGTTAACCAGACTATATATTTATTTTATTTATATCCTGTCCATATCTATATTCATATGGTTGAAAAAACTATACTCGCTATATATTAAGACCTCCTTGCAATATTTTCTATATATTTGATTTGATATCGCCTATACTCGATTGTGAATCTCTGGCTTGCATATAATAATAACTTTTACAGCCCTAGAAGTAAGCATTATAGATAAAGAATACCGAAATACATCTACAAATAATTTGTTTAAGTTTTTCAAGCTCCTATTTATTGGTTATTGTCTCAATCTATGTAGATATTGTTAACCTGACTATATTTTTATTTTATTTATAGTTATATCCTGTCAATATCTATATTGATATGGTTGAAATAAACTTTACCAATTATATATCAAAACCTTATGCCGTTGTCCTTGCAATATTTTCGATATATTTGATTTGATATCGCCGATAGTCGATTGTGCATCTCTAGCTTGCATTCATTTGTTGCAGCCAATGTTGCTTGTTTCTGTTTTTCCCCCTTTGTCTGGCATTGCATAAATAAAAGTGCAACACTGGTCAACGAGCGGGGTTAAGGGTGCCGGGGCTGGCAACGCAGACAGTGACAAGCAACAATTACAACGGCAACAACATCCTACAATCCTACAACCATCAGATATGTCCTGTTTTGTGTTTGTCGCCCTGCCTCCAGTCCTTCTCGTCCTGCCGCCCACTTTGAACGTTTGTTTGTTTGTCCCGTCTGCGTTTTTGTTGGCCAACGATTTGAAATGTAATTAAATCAGCCGCAGCAGCAGAGGCAGGGGGAGCGGAGGCAGAGGCACCTCTACCAAAGGCCCACCAATTTATTCATATATGGCATTAAGCACTAGTATATAAAATGAAGTGAGAGCCGGTTAAAATCCAGGGAAATCTACTTAAAGTAGCACTTTTCTAACCTTTGTTTATATAAATCATAAATGCTAAAAGATAGATGTAAAGTTAAGTAATTTTATATGCTAAATATACCTAGAAATATATATTTAATAGATCATAATGATTTCCCTATATATGGAATTAAGCACTAGTATATAAAATGAAGTGAGAGCCGGTTAAAACCCAGGGAAATCTACTTAAAGTAGCACTTTTCTAACCTTTGTTTATATAAATTATAAATGCTTAAAGATAGATGTAAACTAAAGTAATCTTGTATACTAAATATACCTAGAAATATATATTTTATAGATCATAATGATTCCCCTATTAGCACTTACCGGATATGCCGTCGTACGTCCACCACTCCTCCCAGCTGGACAGGACCTCTGGAAATATATGGAAAAGAAGGCAAAGGCCATGAAAGCAAACACTTGCAGGAGTGTGAAGGTGAGCACCGAAGTGCCAAGGAGCTTAAAGTCTAGACAAACTGAGCTGAGGATTGCACTCCAAGGATGCGGATTCCCAGAACTCAGAACGCAGAGTCCCGATCCCTTTGCATATGCAGGACTCTGCCCCGAATCTCATATCCCGCTGGCAGCCAAATCTCGGTCTTTCAATGCGCATAATTCGCTGGCAATGTAAACAGCGCATGAAATCAACTAATGTAAGACTTGCCCCCGATTTTTATACGCCATCCGAACATTCACATTTTGCCCGGCTTTCCGCCGCCCAGACTGAGAGTCACCGGCGGAGTCAGACAAAACAAACAAGCGGCTTCTTCTTGGGGGGTAAGCGATGACTTTAGTTGCCAGCCATCCAGCCATCGAGACGCCATCGGTCCTGGACTGGAGCTTATCCCGGCAGTGCGTGTCCAGGCCAGAAAAAAGCCAGCCAGCCAAACCGGAGTCAGGACGAAGCCAGGACCCAGGACGAGGCTGATGCTGAGGATGAGCATGACAACAGCGATGTCGCCAGGCAGTCTGGCGCCAATAAAGTTTACACTCAGTTGCCACATTTCGTTTATGGGCAAGTTCTGCTTCCGCTTTATCAAGCGACAGACAATTTTCGCCATTTTTTCCAGCCCCCACCCCCGCCCCCCGTTTGAGTATTCAAAATTTATGCTATATGCGTCGGTCGTCCTTTGGCTTTTCGGGGGTAGCTCTTTCCCAGCACGAACGGGGGGAAGCCGGGGAGCCGGCAATAAAGCCCAAAGAAATTGCTGCAAGCCAAAGCGGAAGTTCAAAAGGGAGTCGGTGGAACCGTTGCCCCGCTTCCTGTTTGCCGCCATCACTGGGAATACCCTTGGGTCAGTGGGAAGTACCACGACTTTGGGACGAGGCAAGTCCCAGACCGACTGCATTTGAGAAGGAGATCCTGCTGTGACAGGACTTGGTGCTGTGTGTTTATGGATTTCAAATTTTAGATCCAACAACTTGTATTAGTGGCTCATAATTAAGGCAAATAGTTGCCAGAGATGAGTCATGACATCAGGTCCTTTGAGCAGGATAGTGTGTCGCCAATCCGGGACATCTTCGTCGTCCTTTGTCTCTGTTTGCTCCGCCGAATTCCTTTTCGGTTTGTCGTGTTGCTTTTCTTTGGCATAACAATGAACGTCCGTTTTTGTGAGTCGCGACTCGCGACTCGCTACTCGGCGACGTCACTTCATTTTGTTTGTTTGTTGTCGCTCCCCTTGGGGCTTTTATTATTGTCTGCTTAGGGCTGTAAAGTATGCTATTAAATTGGCCTCCGCGACAGACCACTCCCGGCAATGAGCAAATGAGGCCAGAAAGGGTCTCGATGGGCAGACTTATCTCCTAGCAATGATTCCTCAACAGATTGCACCAGGACAATTCAGTCATTTGGCTGATTCGCCTTTATGCTGCAACAGCAACTTAATTTATTGTTATAACAGTTCTATTTCTATTTTTCATCGACCCCACAACATTTTTGGGTATTTGTACACTAAAAGAAAGCCAGGGAGGATTTAATATATACAAGACAAAGAACGACGAGATGGGAAGGAGCGAGAGCGGGCAAATAACGAAAAGATAACTAGCGAGAGCGGGTAAAGCAACGAGAGAGGTGAGCTTGAGGGATAATCGAGTTTATTTTGTTATTCCAAATAATATAAATATAATTAATATTAATATATATAATTAATGATAGTTTCTCAGAACATTTCAATATATATATACTTTGCAAAATAATTAATTTACATTTCTTACAGTGCATAAAAAAAGGGAGACCGAAGACAGTCAGTCTGTCGCCACAATTGTGTGTATATGGCCAATGGTTTATGGGTTCCTGTTGGCCATTCAAATGTTGAATCTGGCTTTGGGGCTATTGTCTCTAGCACTCCCCGATCCCTAACCCAGTCCCTAACCCAATTCCAATTCCAATCCCGAAACCCTCTCTTTATTTATAACTATATCTTTTGGCCTCTTTGGCATTCCGAGGCATTAGGCCTTTGTGCCAACTTCCAGCTGCTTTAATTCGCATCCGAGGCAGTTTGTCAATGGATATAATACATATACATATAAAGAGAGGGAAATGTGATAGTCCTTTCATAAATTAGTCCTACTAAATATTAACCTTAGCTTGGACAATATCCAAATAATATAATTCAAAATGAAATCACTTATTTTAGTATTATATAAAAGTAACCTATTCCCTGCTTAAAAGCCATAGTTGTATCCTTAGTATCCTTTGATTTATATTCCACTTGCCGGGCTTCCCATTACGCCTTAGTGACCTCATCAAAGTAGACAAATTAATTGCCAAACGAATCGCTTTCTTATCAATAACAAGAGCGTTTAGATGGCTAAATTAACTCGGTTTTCGCCCCATTTGCATAACCAGTAATTAAGTTGAACGTTAAATCAGAGCCTGAACCTGAACCTGAATCCCAATCCGAATCCGAATCTGAATCTCAATCGGATTGGGCTGGAAAAGGGGGCGGCTTTCGGGTATTGTTGTTTGTTTGTTTGACTTTCTCCGGGCCTTTCGTTTGGCGTGCATGAAAATGGCGTAAAGATGGAATGTTTGGCTATCAAAAGCGAGGCGAAATGTCCTCGACTTTGGTCAGGATACGGCTGGATATAGTCACGCACACCAGTGCTGTCAAGTTGCTCACTTTCTGCAAGTCTTTTAGCTATTTTACAGGTTACATTATAGCAACTTTCTATCTTAACAAATTGGTTTTAATCAGGTGGAGTTTTAAAAAGTATAAATCTGATTTATTCAACTATTAGATTTATAATTATGTATTATTATAAACAAGGCTTTGTTTCATTAATTTTGAGTTGCCAGAAAGGAGTTTTCTTCTATTTAACAAATAACTCCAATAAATCACAGAATTTAAGAGCAAATGGCTTTTAATCAGCTGAAGTTTAAAAAAGGATAAATCTGATTTATTCTACTATTAGTTTTATAATTATATACTATAATAAACAAGGCTTAGTTTCATTAATTTCGATTCTTTTTCTTACTTAACAAATAACTCCAATAAATCACAGAATTTAAGAGAAAAAGGCTTTTAATCAGCTGAAGTTTTAAAAAGTATAAATCTGATTTATTCAACTATTAGTTTTATAATTATATATTATAATACACAAGGCTTAGTTTCATTAATTTCTAGTTGCTAGAAAGAAATTCTATTTCTTATTTAAACTCCTGTTTTAACTCCAATAAATCACAGAATTTAAGAGCAAATTTCTTTTAATCAGCTGAAGTTTTAAAATGGATAAATCTGATTTATTCAACTATTAGTTTTATAATTATATACTATAATAAACAAGGCTTAGTTTCATTAATTTCCAGTTGCCAGAAAGAAATTCTTTTTCTTATTTAAACTCCTATTTTAACTCCAATAAACCACAGAATTTAAAAACAAATTTCTTTTAATCACCTGAAGTTTTAAAAAGGATATATCTGATTTATTCAACTATTAGTTTTATAATTATATATATTATAATAAACAAGGCTTTGTTTCATTAATATCGAGGTGCCAGAAAGAAATTCTTTTTCTTATTTAAACTCTTATTTTAACTCAAATAAATCACAGAATTTAAGAGCAAATGGCTTTTAGGTATTATTATTTTCCCTTTTTTGATAGCTTTATTTTTGGCTAATTTGTCATGTTAACTTTGTGGCTGGGACAGCACTGTCGGCGCGCATATCCTGCCGCACAGACATACATATCCTGCCAATATCGTGCGTGGGTCCCATCAAAAGGCAAACACGCCCGGCAACATTTCAATGTCTAAATGAATTAAACAGGCCAAACAAAGGACCCGAAGGGGACGCCAAAGGAGGTGGGTGGGAGGTGGGGCTAGCCCTTTATGTGTAAATTATGGCTTCAATATAATATTGACAATGAATCAATAAAGGAAATGTCCTTAAAATTAATAGGCGACATTTTGATATAGAATTACTCGCTGTGTCATCGCTTTTAATTAAAATTTCTAGACTACGCCGCGGCTGCATGTGTGTGCGTGTGTGCGTGTGTCCGTGTGTGTATCCTGGCATGTCCTGGGCAAATTTATTGCTTCCTGCGAAGCGCTGATTAGTATCTGAAGCGCTGCTTCAGTTTATCAAACTGTCGCCTTGGCAGCCCCCGAAGATTGACGACCATAACTCCCCCATTTTCCCCATTTTCCCCCTGCCATTGTCAACCCCCTGACCCTCCCCCTTTGGCCACGTTTATTTTCCCTTAAAAAAGCCATCAGCGAGTTAATTTGCTCGCAAACATTCGATCAGATTTGCCGGGTTCTTGTTTGCTCGTTTTTCACTTAAATTTTCAATTTGTTTCGAGCTCGAGAGCTTTCCCGATGGAAAGCGCATTAAAGCTGATTAGCTGCATAATGCATGGCCGGGAAAAGCGGGGTCAATCTGCGGAAAACTACAGGTAGCCGAGGGGAGAGCGGGGAAGAGACGGACAAGCCCTTAAATATATTCTCGACTACTTCTGGACTTTGCTTAAAATTCAAAGAATTATTAATGGGGCTATGACACTACATCGATGCATTTTTCTGCCTTTATTGCTAGACAAAAATAAGATTCTTTTAATGGGAAACAATGATAAATTCTATTGATTTTATAGAAAAATAATAAACGAATAAGTGAATACAATAAATCGCACTATAGTATTATTAATTTATTATTTATTTGCTTGAATTTTTTCTGCCTTTATTGCTGGACAAAAATAAGATCCTTTTAATGGAAAACAATAATAGAATGAAGGGTAAGTCCTATAGATTTTAGAGAAAAATAATAAACGCATAAGCGAGTACAAAAAACCGCACTATAATATTATTAATTTATTGTTTATTTACTTAAATATCAAAGAATTATTTATGGGACTATGACACAACATGGTTGCCTTTCTCTGCCTTTTTCGCTAGAAAAAAATAAGATTCTTATAATGGGAAACAATGATAGAAAGAAGGATAAATATTTAAAAATAAATATTGATAAATATAAATATTTCTTCTCTATTTGCTTAAGTTTGAAAGAATTGCTACAAACATATGATACTTTTAATGAGCAACCATGATAGAAAAAAGGATAAATCCTATTAATTTTGGGAAAAAAATAATAAACGAATAAGCGAGTCGATAGGTCAATAAAGGAAATTGTCTATAAATATATATTAAATATTTGCTTAATATTTATTAGATACAAACAATAAATGTAAGGGTTTCTTATTGTTATTATCATTATTATTTATTATTATTCATTATACATTTAAGGGTTTTCCTATCCTAAACTTTGAAGAATAAAAATATGTGGTACCATGAATTCTTTACCCTAAAAATGTATCTTTCTGCACTCCAATGAAACCTTCAATGAATGAAATCTTTAATGTAGTTTGAAACTACCATAATTATGTTTTCTGGCTTATTTTCTAATCGAATTGAAATAAATTCCTAAGGAATTACATACAAAGTGCAGTAAGTTCTGTGTTAATAATTAAACACCTAATATGCCATAGATGACAGTTTCGTGTGTCGTTTGGTGTGAAATTTACATTTTCACAGAACAGAGCACAACAAATGAACCCAAAGAATTAGGGACAGAGCTGTTTCCAAGCCATTACATGATTTTTCTAAATAGTTGGCCAACTTTGTCCATTCCCTCGCTCTCGACCAAGAAACATTGTCGGAATTCCGCACTTCATTTCCCTCTCCAAGTTTTATTTTTGGCGAGGAATACTTTTGTTGGTTCTTGGCGCCAAAAATAAAATTCCCATTTCATCTTCTGGGGTAAATTAAAAATGGGTCAGAACAAATAATAGGAGGGAATTGGGAGCGGGATTGGGATTGGCAATGGGAATGGCCAAAGTGAGGGGAAATAAACGTCCAACTCACGCGATGAGTTAACAGCAAAGTTGATGTTTGTGCTGCCGGTTGATTTGTTATTTTTTCGCATGCTGGGGAAATGCGTTTAAATGCCCTCGAAAGCGCTGATTGAAAAGCAATTTCCTTCGCACAAGGATCTGGGATCTGGGATCTGGGATCCCTGGCAAAAATTAACAAAAAGTGTGGCTTGTTCTGCCAAATAAATTATGCAGGAGAAGCAATCTCTCATTTGGCCTCCTCTGTATATATTTAAACTGAAATAAGTAGATATTCTTTATTTCTTATCCCTGAGCCCTACTGCGGTCATGGAAAGTCCCTCAAATAAGTGGTACAAGTTCCGGCTGGTTTCTCCAGGTGCAGCCAGGAGTTAATTGGCCAAAAGCTCATGTTCAGGCCGAGGGAGCTCTGGTAAAGGCGAGCAAATACAGCGCTTGAAAACCATAATTTGGCTAGAACCGTCTAGACATTCGCCGCTTGCCACTAGCCAACTATCTTAATTTGTTGGTGCCAACAAACTTTTACCAACTTCAGCTGCAACTCCCTGGCAAAGGGGGGGAAAGCGAAGGAAAAGTGGCTGAAAAGCTGAAAAGCTGAAAAGAAAGCGCCGAATAAGGCTCAAGAGGAAGTTGTGCTGCTTGGCATATACAATTTCGATAATAAGCAACAGTATCCACAGTGCACTTTCCTGGGCAGTGGGGGGTTAAGGGTTGGTGGTTTGGGTTAAGGGCGAAAGGTGAACGTTGCACATACGTGTGGGGCGGGGGGGGCTAATGCGAGTCACGTCAACGCCGCCGCATGCGAAATCGTTTTTTGAAAACTTTTTCCCAGCTCCGGCAAAGGGAACTTCATCCTCAAAATATCTGCGGTGGCTCAATTAGCGGCATTGGCCTTAAAAAAAGGCTTAGAAAAGCAGGCCAACACTCTGGATTTTCTTTGCCTTAAAAGTGCTGGGAAACCTCTAAGTAAAAGGTAGGAATATATCAATTCCAGACAAAATCTCTACAGAAACTGAAGCCAAGCCTGGCCTGATTAACTATATACAATATATATTGTATTCAAGCTATAATGAATTATCCTGTCTGTAAGTTTGTAAGTATATCCCTGCGGAACAGATTGGAGCAGCCACTTAAACTCGATCGGCGGTCAAATCGAGGCGTTTACCCCCGCCGGCTGACATATTGGCAGTTCGTGGGACCGACAGACAAAGGCGCAATCAGCTAAGCACTGGGAAAAGTGGAAAAGTGGAAAAGTGGAAAAGCGGTCAGAGAGCTGGGTGAGTGAAAATGGGGATAAGAGGCGATGGCTCTTGGCTCTCGCCATGTCAAAGTGATTTTTCACCTCAAGGGCAAATTTAACACAATAATTTGCACAATTTGTCAAAACAACCCTCCGGCTAAATGGTATCATAAACCAAGAGTCCTTTCTGGCCGCAGAGTGTGTGTGCTGCTATGTGTGTGTGTGCGGGTGTGTGTGCGGGTGTGTGTGCGAGAGTTGATTGTCCTGCATGCATTTCAGCCATAGCTCGCTTTTGTTACGCCCCACAAAACGCTTTTCGCTTTTCCCGGCTTTTCCCGGCCTTTCCCGCCTCACATTTTTATGGGACGCGACTTCCAGGGAAAAGGCCTTTGGATTATTATCAGCGCCGTGTTGGCCACGTTCGTATGATTAGTCCGGTTTTAGACTTAAAGTGACTCGAATTTGGTAAAGCATTTCCTCTGAAGTGAGAAATAAATTTAAACTATATTAGAAGAGGTGTTTTTTTGGGCCTAGGGTTCTTTCCCTGATTTTGAAGATTTCTTTTAAGACATTCTAAGTCAAGTTAACTATATTAATTCCTAGATAACTTTATAATATTTTTAAGCGAATTTTTAACGAACTTTTAACCTATTTATAATACATATATTATATATGTTAACTAAAATAATTCCTAGATAGCTTTATAATTTTTTTTTTTTACTCGCTTTTAACTTATTTATATTATATATATTATATATGTTACCTGTAGTAATTCCTAGATAGCTTGATACTATTTTTTAAGGAATTTTCAAACCACTTTTAACCTATTTATATTGTATATATAATATATGTTAACTATATTAATTCCTAGATTGCTTTCCAATATTTTTTAAAGACATTTTTTACTCTCTTTTAACTTATTTATATTATATATATTATATATGTTACCTGTAGTAATTCCTAAATAGCTTTATAATATGTTTTAAAGTATTTTTAACTTATTTATATTATATATATTATATAAGTTACTTATATTAATTCCTAGACAGCTTTATACTATTTTTTAAGGAATTTTTAAACCACTTTTAACCTATTTATATTGTATTTATTATATATGTTAACTATATTAATTCCTAGATTGCGTTATAATATTTTTTAAAGCATTTATAACTCACTTTAAACCTATTTATATTGAATATATCATATATCTTAACTATATTAATTAATAGATTGCTTTACAATATTTTTTAAAGAAATTTTTTACTCGCTTTTAACTTATTTATATTATATATATTATATATGTTACTTATATTAATTTTTAGATTGCTTTACAATATTTGTTAAAGCATTTGTATATCACCTTTAACCTATTTATAATATATATATTATATATTTTACTTATATTAATTCCTAGACAGCTTTATAATATTTTTTAAGAAATTTTCAACTAATTTTTAACTTATTTATATTGTATATATTATAATTGTTAACTATATTAATTCCTAGATTGCTTTATAATATTTTTTAAAGCATTTATAACTCACTTTAAACCTATTTATTTTGTATATATCATATATCTTAACTATATTAATTCCTAGATTGCTTTACAATATTTTTTAAATGCATTTTTAACTCGCTTTTAAATTATTTATATTATACATATTATATATGTTACTTATATTCATTTTTAGATTGCTTTACAATATTTGTTAAAGCATTTGTATATCACTTTTAACCTATTTATAATATATATCTTATATATGTTAACTATATTAATTCCTTTAAATCAATTTTAACCTATTTATATTGTATATATCATGTATCTTAACTATATTAGTTCCTAGATTGCCTTATTTATATATGTTACTTATATTACTTCCTAGATAGCTTTATAATATTTCTTAAATCATTTTTAATTCACTTTTAGCCTATTTATAATATTTTAAATTACTTAAAATTATATATATTTTTATAAACACCAATTTAGGTCTCTTTCCGCATATTTATTATTCTTCCTTAGAAGTTATGATTTCCCTTTGAGAAAACAATTAAAATAGTATAGTTCAAGGTGTTCAAAATCATTACGAAAAATTCCACACATTTTCTAAGCCACATGCAATATTTTCCAGCCCAAAAAAGGGCATTTCTGGTTCGCTTTTCGGCTCCAGGAGTTTCCACTTTCGAGCTTGGTGGGACAGTTGGTTTAATATTTTCATATTTATGACTGACCATGTTTTGTCGCCATTTCACACAACACCGAGCGCGTAGCTTCAGCTGTTCGGCACGGCATTTTCAGTTTCAGTTTGTAGTGTTCAGTTTTCACTGTTCAGTTTTCAGGGTTCAGTTTTCAGTTTTCAGTTTTCAGTGTTCAGTTTTTAGTTCCCAGTTTTCAGTGTTTTCACGCCCATTTTCCACTCGCTTCAGTCGCCTCAGTTGCCTCAATCGTTTTTCAGTTTTGCACTTTGCAGTTTATGCAATTTCAGTTCGCTCAGCTCGCCCGGTTCGGTTGTTGTTATTCTGCAGTGTTGTTGCTTTGTTGTCTGACCGCAGTGGAATTGTTGCTCTTGTTGTTAGCTGCCCCGATTATTTTTATTTGCACTTGTTTATGCTGCAATTTTTATAATAAACGCCAGCGTCCGCAGCGTCCGGCTGACAGGTTTGCAGCCTGATTTTGCGAGGCCCTGCGAGATCCGTCTGCGGTTTTTATCACTAATGCGCTCTGCTCCCGGCTCGGATATATGTAAAAACATTATGAATATAAGATTTAAATTTGTATAAATACCCATATATGCGTATATTCACGCAAAAATGGAATAGGAAAAGTGGATGCCTGGAATTAAATCGGGAGCCTGATGATGAACTGTGTCCATGTCCGTGCCGGGTGTCGGTTCCGGGTGTTTCCTCGCTTTTAATTCGGTTTTTTGAATTGTTTCTCTTCCGTTTCAGTTGCCACTTCAATTGGTAATAATTGTTGCCTTGTGTTCTCCGCAAAAATATATATATATATGAAAAGTTTCCGAGTGGCAGGCGCTCGTTGAAAGTTTCCTGAGGCTTGTGCCGTCGACTTGCCTCAGATTGTAGATAAATTCTCGAAAAGGATACCACTGGCGGGGCCATTAAGTGGAGCTTTAACTACAGTTTGACTTGAGATTTTTGCATTTCATCCGATTTCCGAAATGCAGTTGCAGCTTAAGCAGTTTTATTTCAATTAAAATTTAAGGAGCATGGCAAGTAAGCAAGTAAGCTCTTCTTTGCCTCAGTTTCTGCCACAAAAACCTATCTATTTTGAGATTGAAAACCGGTAAAGGTATAACCTTTCTTGTGAAATATTCCCAGAGGTTGAGCGCTAATTTGTTTCCAGTGGCAACATTTCACCGCTGCGGCGGAAGGTCGCCCGCCTAAAGCGGTTTCCCCCCCACATTTTTGTGCAAATATATTTATGTTCTCCCCTCTGGTGTGTTTTTGTGTGCAACAAAATGCATTAACTCAGCTAAAGTTGTCCGAGTACATCCTGCCACACGTCTTTTGTCCTTGGTCCAGGGTCCTTGGTCCTTTGGTCCTTGGTCCCTGGTCCTTTTGTCCCGGCAGCCTCTGTTTTTTGTCCCTCCGCTCGATCCCTTGGCCCCTGGCTCTGTTTTGTGGCAAGTGTCGGTGCGTTTTTGTTGCGGTTCCAGGATTCGACTCCGCATCCTATCTGTTTGTATCTGTGTGCATGTGTGTGTGTATCTGGGAGTCACTGCTTGACAGGACTCTCTGCGAGTGTGTGTGTGTGTGTGTGTGCCTGCCAAAATCCTTTTAAACTTGCCTCGCAAAACATTTTACATTCGATGACGTTTTCATTGCAAGATGCAACGTCAACAATAAACACAAATACACTGGGGGAAATGGCCTGAAGCAGTCTGTAGGAGCTTGCAGCTACTAAGTGAATTTATTATTAATATTCTTCTTTATCTTAGATACTTAGAAATCTCAAAAGATACTCTAAATATATAGATACTCACTATGCAAATACATATTTTCTTTTAAACACTTTTGGGTTTAGTTTCTACGGAGTGAAATAAACTAGATCTTTTTCTTATATTCTCTAATTGGAAATCAGGTTTTTAACTTATTTATATGCAGACATTAGGAGAAGATTTATAATTTAAAAGGAACTTAGTGGTTTTAATATATATCTCTTTTTATTCTTAAATTTCTCATGCTGCCTAATGTGTTGTCTTTGGAAAATAGTTTATTTTCGATGACTTTAAAAGGCTTTTCTTTGGGGAAACTTGACAGTATGTTATATAGAAAAGGCTAAGCATTTTCCCAGTGCATTTCCCTCAGAAGCTGGAGCAGTTTCAGCTGGCAAAATCAAATTTGCTGGCAAAAAAAGAGGGGAGTAAGAGTGGAGAGAAGAAAGAGTCGGCTAAAAAAGAAAGTAAGGTCCAAGGCAGGCGCTTGACCAGGCCCAGAGCCCCGAGAATTGAGTGAGTGAGCGAGTGAGTTCCGCTGGCAACCCTCCGCTTCCCTTGGCGCCCTCGGGAGGCGACTCCCCTGCCTTCGATCCCTTTGTTGGGCATATTTCACTTACCGGAACTGCAGAGCAGAACGATTGCTGAGCAAGCGATAAATCCTGCCGTGGAGCAGCAGAATGTGTGTCCTGGCGACGGCATCGCTGTCTTTCTATTCGGGGGAACTATTGGACGTGGACGTGGATCTGGAGGAGTCACTTCCTATTTTATTTTTTTACTATTTTCTGTGATTTGATTTTCTCCTCCGCTTCGATTTCTGCTGGTGGGTTGGATTGCGCACAAACAAAGTCTGCAGTTAGATCTGGCACTTGAGTCTCGAATCGGTCAGTTTGGGTTTCAGTTTCAGTTTCGGTTTCAGCTTCAGTTTCAGTTTCAGTTTCAGTTTCAGTTTCAGTTTCAGTTTCATCTTAATTTCCATCTTCATCGCTCAACGCTGCCTGGGCCCGCCGCCCGCCGTACTCCGCTCGCCGCCCGACGCCCCCGCCCCTTTGCATATATGCAAATTTTAATTTCCGCTGCTGGCATTCTTCATTTCCGTCCCTCAAGCGTTCTTTCTTCTGCCCCGCACTGCTCGCCCTGCCTCGACTTCTCGCCTTCTCTCGTTCGACACTTTACACTTGAAAAAAATAGTGAAAATAAGAAGAGCCAGCTGCTGGCATTGCCGACCGCCGACTGACCGCCCTGACCGTGGCCGCTCTCGAGAACGAGAACCTCGCGCTTTCCGGAAATCGAGCCAAAACGCAGTTGCAAGGGACACGCGTCCGCCTGTGCCTGAAGCCGAATTGAAACTGAACCGAACTGTCAGTGGCATCAGCGCCAAAGGATATGCAACGTCCTGTCGGCAGGCGCGCAGCAGCAGCAGCACTTGCCGCAGCAGCAGCAGCAGCCGGGCCTGCCGCAGCAACAACACCAGCCGCCGCCGTCGCTGGCCGAAAGGATGTTCGTCCTGTTCGGGGGCGAGGACGACGGTGACCGAGCTCAGCCGAAGGACAACGACGGCCGACGGCCGACAGCCGAGGCCGCACGACAACCAGTTGGAGGTTTGAATACTGGTTCTTGGGGACGGGAACAGATTTCCTTGGCGGAGTATTCGCTGGTTCTAAGTGGGAACACTTGAAAGGAATACGGGGAAATGCCGGAGAAATGGCTGTTATTTTTATTATTATTATTTAAGTTGACACAAAATTCAAATCAACTTGCCATAAAATTATTAATAAAAGTGGTAATTAGAGTTGTCATTTTAATCTAAAAAGAATTTCTAAAATAAAAGGAAACTTAGGTGGATGAAGTGTTTACTACCAAATGTTTTTAAGAGCCTCTCGATATTTAAGAGAATATATAATATTATAAATAATATAATAATATATAAAATATATTTACTATATATAAATAAATATATTCTATATGATTGTCTTCATGTTTACTACCAAATGTTTTTAAGAGCCTCGTGAATTTTAAGAGAATATTTATATTATATTATATTTAATAAATAATATAGTAATATATAATATACATATAATATATATAATTATATATAGACTATATGATTGTCTTCATTAAATTGATATCAATAATTATTTTATTAATATATTTTAAACAAAACTCATAACGATCTTGTCAATAGGGCTGAGCTATTATGCTGTTCCTGACTTAGCCAGTCGTATTTATATATATATTCATATTCAATAGAATTTTTATTATTATATTATTATTATTACATTAAGTATTTATATATATATATGTATTAAATAGAATTTTTAATATTATATTATTATTATAATATTAAGGCTGCTACATTATATTTTAGTAAGCACTTAAAAATAGTGTGTGTCTATTTATTTTTTTTTCCATTTTCTTTTTAATTCATTTTCATTTTAGAACCCATTCTCTTATTAATTACATAAATAAAGGAAAGCTAATAAGAATAATCTCTTGCTTATAGACACCATAATGTTTCCTCATGTAACATTAGTTATTATTAAAAATAGTGTGTGTCTTTGAGAGTATTTTCTTTTTTATTAATTTTCATTTTCATGTTATAAACCATTCTATTAATAATTACATAAATAAAGTAAAGTAATCTCCTGATTGTGGACACCATAATGTTTCCTCAAGTAACATTAGTTATTAACAAATATTAATTATTTTTTTATTGGCCCACAGTTAATGCTGTTCCCGCCCCAAGGACAGCTGTTCCCATTTGAACGCCTCTCTTATACGGCGGCTCTCCCTCTCTTCTACTGGACTCGTGGTCGTCGAGGTCGTGGCACAGGACACGAGGTGCTGGCGTCGCTGCCGACGCCTGCGCGACTCTGGGGCGACGAGTCGCAAGGATCCGGCGAATTACAGCGCTTGGATGCCACGTGCAAGGAGCGCCTTGTGTGGTCCTGATTGTCCTGGGTTATGGTTGTGGCTTTTTACTCCCTTTCCTGTTTTTTTTTTTTTTTGTTATCCTGGCTCCTCTCCCGCTCTGTAGTTGCTCTTGTTGTTGCCGCAGTCCTTGCTGCTGGCAATCAGCGCAACGTTACGTGCGTTGCCTGTTTTTTTGTGCCCAGGACGCGGGGGAGAGGCGGCGAGGGGGGGCACCTTATCAGTGGCGAAGAAGGCGAGGACTCGTCCTCGGAGACCTTCGTCCTGCGCCATTCGGCGGGAGTCGTCGGTTCTTCTTCAGCTTGATATAAATTCTTATTGGCGCATTACAAATTGTCGTCCTGTGTGGGTGTGGGTGTGGGTGTGGGTGTGTGTGTGTGTGCACACATAATGTAATCGCCTTACATAACAAGGATATGGGGGACAGGCCAGGACATATGGCATAAGCAATTTTTCCGTCTTGCCTCGCGACACCGGACAGATTTGGTCCTTTGTTTCGCCGGTAATTAGATTTCCACCTCATTTGCATACAAATGAAAGCGAGTGTCGAGTCGATGAATCGCAAATCAGGCCTCGGCGAGTGCGCATAAATTAGCGGCAATTTAAATAAATACACATATGAGCCTGAACTAAATAACATATTAATGCGCGGGCTAAGCGATTACACGGCTTTCATTTTAGAACCCATTCGAATCGAATCGAATCGAATTGAGTGGAGTTGAATCAATGCGACGGCGGCTAATCCATAAGCCCGCTCTCGCCGCGTAATTCAATTCAAATGTCTCGCTGCATTATTAACGGCATTTCAATCAAAGTCACTCGTCGGCAGTCGGCTGGAACCCCGCACCGCCCCAGTACCGCCCCAGTCCCGCCCAGCCACGCACTTAACCCACGGCTCCCACATTGCGCTGCCAGCCAATCACTTGACATTGCAATTGAATGCGAAGGCGACCCCACAATAGCAGCTAATGGTAACAATAACGAAAATCGAACAATTGCTTCCCGTCCCCATACCTCCATTACCCCATTCCCGCATTCCTCCATCCCCCATCCCCACCCTCAGAGGCAGCCCCGACCATTGAATGCCCTGCTCTTGATCTGTCAACATGTATATTATATTATATATTATATATTTATTATTTTTATATTTATTTATTATATTATTCTTAAGCGATTTCAGTTTCTTTTTCAACTCGATTACAGTTTTTTTATTATAATTTTTACTAATTCAAACTACTAGTCTGCAGCTGGAACTTGTTGGGAATTTTAGATCAGTACGCCAGGGCTTAAAACTTTTATTTTCGATATTATTTAGGAATTTGTTTCTTGCTTTATTACATGGCAAAAATTTATCAGGTAGAACCTTGACAAGACAAAAATATGTACCACTGCTGTGAAAAGATTACAAATATTTATTCGTAAATATATTACATAAAAATAATATACATTAATTATATTAAATACTAAATAAAAATAATACATATTCATTAAGAAAATACATATATATATATTTCAAAGTGGAATTACTTTTCCAAGTTTTCTCTTAGAGAACAAAATTTATTCATGTATTACAGCATTTTTTAAATTTAGTTTATTTGGAATTAGAGACGTTTTCTGAGCATATTCTTTATTTAATAATAAGTATGGTTTAGTTATTTAAGCCACTATTGCCGTGAGTTCTTGAGTTTTTTTCACTTATGAATTATTGGCTTTAATGTTAGAAAATTGTATAATTTATTCAAGATCTAAATTCTTAAATTTTCCTATATTAATTACATATATATAATATATAATATATTTCCTAAAATAAATTAAATATTAAGAGTAGTCAAGTAGTAGATTAATGTTTGGCTTTAAAATTGGAATTCTTTTAGTTAGAAATGTGTTTTATTTTGTAGAATAACCAGATCAGCTTTTGTTTCCGAATTCTTTTGCAGGATTATCCATGGCTTATGGCTTAGCCGATGTGCTGCAGTGGGTTAAATGTTTTTCCTTTTTTTCACGTATTTGGGGATCACACTCGCCATGCATTTTCCCGATGCTGATGCTCATGTAATTGGCAGGCAGGCGCTATTGATTAAGGACGAGAGTGCCAAAAAGTATGCAGCGAATTTCTGACTGCAAACGCAATCACATAGATACTGACAGCCACACGGACACCACACACACACACACGCACACACAGCGACACAGACACAGTCACAATTGCATTCGCACATTGCAGTTGCAGGCAATGCAATTGAATTCGTGGCAGTTTTAATGTAATTAGTTTTTACACCTTGCCAAACCGACACGGCGAATTGAATGTGTGTGTGTGTGGGTGGCAGGATAACGGGGGCGGGGGCAGGATAATGGGTGGCTGGCCCAGTGGGTGGCTCGTTCGCAGACACTGCGCATTTTCTAATTAAAAACGCCAACGGCAATTGCCATTGGCCTGCGAGGCCCCAGGAGCAGCATCCTCATCGCCATTGCCATTTCCGTGTGGAATCAGCAAATGTTCCTGCTCCTTGACCCCCGCCCCCATTTTCCGGCTCATTTTCCACCTCATTTTCCAGCCCGCGCGCCCCCGGCGACAGCAGGAACGGCGGCTAATTGGCAACAAGACAAATCGTTGTGGCAATTTGCTGAGAATTATGCGACAAGATCAATTTGGCCATCGAATTGGATGCGAATGGGCAGGTTCAAGGTCTGCCGCGATTGTTGTAAATTCTCGCCAAAGGATAAGCTGGCGAGATTTGGCTAAAAAAATATAGAAACAGGACAGCCCGGAAAGGGAAGGTACTAAAGTAAAAGCCGTGCAAGTTTTATGGCATTTTCGGTTTACGCCTTTCGCGCGCTCGGGGTGTGATTTGAAATTAATATAACTAAAAGGTTTTATGGCGCCGCATTCGATCGCAGTGGTGTGCGTGTGTATCTGACGGATACCCCTGACCTCCGGGTCCTCTTCCTCTCCTTAGTTCTCTGTTTGTTACTTCTATAACTGGCAAAGACTCGTCGAGTTTATTTGTTCCGGAGTAAACCATTACAAAAGTTTTCGTAAAATCTGAGGAAAAGCTTTCAGAATTTTAACTCTCCCTGTTTTGGCTTAGCTATTGTTAATTTTAATTTTAATTTGTCCAAAAAATTAGAGTTTTTAATACATTTTAATAATGGTTCTTAGTTTAAATGGTCAGCAGCAGCTAGCAGCAGTCACCTTTGTTACTAGAATATGTTGAATTTATCGAAGATACTGTTAAAAAATACTTTTTAAGGGTTGCGACTTATTCCTATTGAAGAACCGAGGCAAAACTAGTGCAAATCGGCTGAAATTGGGATTCAGTTACCAGGCGAACAGATATCCTAGACAGCAACTTCTTTTTGAAATCTTAAGATGCCCAAAAAAGTATGCTGCATTTTTGGGAGAGAGACAGAGACTAGAGCGGCAGAGACTAGAGAGGCAGAGTCAAGAGAGACAGCGAAATTACTATTGTTTTCCAGTTGATCGAAGAGTACAGAGAATACCAGCTGCCATTTCTCATCTCTTGATATTTTATTTCCATCGATGTGTGAAAGTTTTTTGCGATTAATAATTTAAAGTTTTTTAATTTCAAAATTCTGTGCCTTGCGCCCATCGATAGGCGCTTGCGCAGCTTTAAAATATCGATAGAACAGAACGGGACAAGAATGAACTCTCCGTGAGTATCGATATATTTTCTCTCCAAACCCAGCTTGGCAATAGGAATCGCGATCGTGTGCAGAGGAGAGTAGGGAGACGAGATCCAATCGAAACCGCGACCGAAGAAGTTGTCCGTGGGGAATCTTTTTTCCCCGTTCCCATTCCCGTTCCGTTGTGTTGTTATTATTGCCGTTAATTGCCAAAGAAAATACGAAATACGAGCTGCGTGATCGGAGATCTACCTCGCCCCCTCTGTCATTCAGTGTGTCACTGCCAACGTTAAGAGAAACAAAAACAAAAGTCACAAAGTCACAAGAAGGCCAGAATCGGTTGACTTAATATTATTATTTATTTTTCATTTTTTTCTTGTTGTCTTGCCCAATATCGGTGTTTGTTAATTCAAAACGAGTGCTGTGCGCCAAACAAAATGCATTTTAAAATAGTTTAAGAAACGAAGAGTACAAAAAAAAGCGGAAACCCAAACGCACAGGTGAGTGCTACCCATACCAAAATCTGGTCGTAAGGCAGTTGGTCACTTTTTTAACAATTTGAGTTAAGACAATTGTGCGGGTTTTTGATGTCGTCACACATGCACGCTCGCGCAGAACTGCGTTGGTATGAGTGTAACAAAACAATAAAGGAACGGCTGTTTCTCCCTATTTATATATATACCTATCTCGCTCGGACGCATCCGAAATCTTGATTCCACCCCCTCAACAAAAAAAATCAGCAATGATAAGGGAGGGGGAGAAATTTAGTGGGATAAGGAGATGAAAAGAAGGGAGCGGGCTAATGCAATACACCGGGAGAAAACCCCAGCTGTATTAGACTAGACACAACAGAACCAAAAAACCATTTTTTTTTAAATCATAGAATATCAATCTGATACAAATCTTAATAGAACAAAATATATATAACATTATGACGTTAATTAAATGTCATCCTCCTCAAATGCTACAATTTAAAACATATAATTTTTTCTCTTATTTGGTCTCCAATAATCCCCTCCTCCGTCCCAGCAAAGTCTTGTTTTTATTTACACAGATTTTTTTGATTCTGCTGTTTCCGATGCGCCATCTCTTTCCCTCCCGCCTCTGTCCAAACGTCAGCTACATGAATCATCCCATTTCCCCGTTGCCCCATCTCCTTCCCGCCTAACAACAGTTGGTAGCAACAGTTGGTTAGAAAAATCTTAATTATATAATAATAAAATATTGCCTTAAAAATAATTTGATCAAAAATTAGGATATAAAAATGCCGATTTAAGGACCCAAAAATCCGCATTTGATGTCTTCTGAAGAGCATAATTTGGCCAACCATGGAATGACAGCCAAATGCCATTCATATTCGGAATCACCGCTAAAATCTTAATTATTTAATAATAAAATATTGCCTTAAAAATGATTCGATCAAAAATTAGGATATAAAAATGCCGATTTAAGGACCCAAAAATCCGCATTTGATGTCTTCTGAAGACCATAATTTAGTCAAAAATGGAATGACAGCCAAATGCCATTCATATTCGGAATCGCCGCTAAAATCTTAATTATTTAATAATAAACTATTGCCTTAAAAATGATTTGACCAAAAATTAGGATATAAAAATGCCGATTTAAGGACCCAAAAATCCGCATTTGATGTCTTCTGTAAACCATAATTTAGCCAAAAATGGAATGACAGCCAAATGCCATATACTGTTCGATTCGCCGTGTAAATCTTAAATATATAATAATAAAATATTGCCTTAAAAATGATTTGATCAAAAATTAGGATATAAAAATGCCGATTTAAGGACCCAAAAATCCGCATTTGATGTCTTCTGAAGAGCATAATTTAGCCAAAAATGGAATGACAGCCAAATGCCGTTTATATTCGGAATCGCCGCTAAAATCTTAATTATTTAATAATAAAATATTGCCTTAAAAATGATTTGATCAAAAATTAGGATATAAAAATGCCGATTTAAGGACCCAAAAATCCGCATTTGATGTCTTCTGAAGAAATGGAATGACAGCCAAATGCCGTTCATATTCGGAATCGCCGCTAAAATCTTAATTATATAATAATAAAATATTGCCTTAAAAATGATTTGATCAAAAATTAGGATATAAAAATGCCGATTTAAGGACCCAAAAATCCGCATTTGATGTCTTCTGAAGAGCATAATTTGGCCAAAAATGGAATGACAGCCAAANTGCCGTATACTGTCCGATTCGCCGTTTTATTCTTAATTATTTAGAAATTAAATATGGGAAAAACAAAGAAAAAAAATTTTGCTCGATTTTTGAAAAAATCATAAGGGGTTACATCATTAAAATTCACAATCTGCTGCTTTCCGAATTGAATTTAAGGCTGTTTTGGCTTTTTTATGAATATTTTTAACATTGACTTGTCAATTTTTTAAAATTTTAAAATTGGTTAATCATTAAAATTTTCAAAAATTGAAAAATAAATTATTTTTAAACTAAGTATGCAGTCTTATTATATGCTTCAAAACCCACAATCTGCTGCTTTCCGAATTGAATTTAAGGCTGTTTTGGCTTTTTTATGAATATTTTTAACTTTGAGTTGTCCCAAAAATTAGGACATAAAAACCCCATTTAAAGACCCAAAAATATATCTCTTCTGAAAGCATAGTTTGGCCAAAATAGAGTAACAGCCAAGTGCCGTATGTGGACCGTTAAAATGTTAATTATTTAAAATTAACATATGGAAAACAGCGGCCTAAGAGTATGCTACAAAATATTAAAAGCCACTGTAAAACCAGCTGTTCGATGCTCAGTCAGTCGGCAAGCCGCAGCTGAGTCACGTGGCCGAAGAATTAGCTTAAAAAGTGATTTTCTAGTGCCTAATCCCGCGGAAGAG
>VNKC01002267.1:0-101919 GCA_008042775.1 Drosophila pectinifera
CGATTCGGAATATATATGGCATTTGGCTGTCGTTCCATTTTTGGCTAAATTATGCTCTCCAGAAGACCTCAAGTATGCGGATATTTTGTCCTTAAATTGGCATTTTTATATCATAATTTTTGGAAAAATCAAACTTAAGAATAACCTTCACTTGGCCAAAACAGCCTTAAAAACAGCGATTCGGAATATATATGGCATTTGGCTGTCGTTCCATTTTTGGCTAAATTATGCTCTCCAGAAGACCTCAAGTATGCGGATATTTTGTCCTTAAATTGGCATTTGTATATCATAATTTTTGGAAAAATCAAACTTAAGAATAACCTTCACTTGACCAAAACAGCCTTAAAAACAGCGATTCGGAATATATATGGCATTTGGCTGTCATTCCATTTTTGGCTAAATTATGCTCTCCAGAAGACCTCAAGTATGCGGATATTTTGTCCTTAAATTGGCATTTTTATATCATAATTTTTGGAAAAATCAAACTTAAGAATAACCTTCACTTGGCCAAAACAGCCTTGAAAACAGCGAATCGGATGATATATGACATTTGGGTGTCGTTCCATTTTTGGCCAAAATATGCGCATTTTTGGGTCTCGATATCGCTACTTTTTACACCTTTTCACATAAAAATATTCATAACTCGGCCAAAACAGCCTTAATTTCCAATCGGAAAGCGGTTCTTTATTAGTTTTTATTCACTTAATTAATCTGCATATCGACTTATTTAATTTCTGGCCAAACTATGCTGTTAAGAAGATTTAATCTAAATTTTTGGTAAAATTAGAAATAAAAATATTCATAACTCAGCCAAAACAGCCTTAATTTCCAATCGGAAAACGGTTCTATTTAAGCTGTTATATAGTTAATTAATCTGCATATCGAATCACTTGATTTTTGGACAAACTTTGCTATTAAGAAGATTTAATCCAAATTTTTGGTAAAATCAGAAATACAAATTTTCATAACTCGGCCAAAACAGCCTTAATTTCCAATCGGAAAACGGTTCTATCTTAGTTTTTATATAGTTAATTAATCTGCATATCGACTTACTTGATTTCTGGCCAAACTCTGCTGCTATGAAGATTTAATCAAAATTTTTGGTAAAATCAGAAATAAAAATATTCATAACTCAGCCAAAACAGCCTTAATTTCCAATCGGAAAACGGTTCTATTTAAGCTTTTATATAGTTAATTAATCTGCATATCGACTTACTTGATTTTTGGACAAACTTTGCTATTAAGAAGATTTAATCAAAATTTTTGGTAAAATCAGAAATAAAAATATTCATAACTCGGCCAAAACAGCTGTAATTTCCAATCGGAAAGCGGTTCTATATTGTTTTTTATATACTTAATTAATCTGCATATCGACTCACTTGATTTTTGGACAAACTTAGTTATTAAGAAGATTTAATCAAAATTTTTGGTAAAATCAGAAATAAAAATATTCATATCTCAGCAAAAACAGCCTTAATTTCCAATCGGAAAGCGGTTCTATATTAGTTTTTATATAGTTAATTAATCTGCATATCGAATTGCGGAATTTAAAACAATAAAATTTTTGTCGATTTTTGACAATTTTAATGATGTAACCCCTTATAAAATTTTCAAAAATTGGCCAAAATTTTATTTTCTTAAATTTCTAAAGTCGATATGCAGATTAATTACCCAAATAAAAACTAACATAGAACCGTTGTCCGATTTGAATTTAAGGCTGTTTTGCCATAGTTATGGTTATTTTTACCTTGAACTTTTTTCAAAAATTTTAATGTAAATACCTGAAATTTTCTTAACATCATATTTTGGTCAAAAATGGAATGACAGGCAATTGTCATATATCAACCGATTCGACATTAAAATCCTTATTATCAAGTATAGTCTGAATAGGCACGGGGATCCGCCGAAATCTCCCATCTAATAATGCAAGTTATATGAGTTTTTTAACTTCACCTTCAGCCATGTTTGGCCATCACTCATCATAATAGCTGCTGCTTATGGGCTAGGGGGGTAAACGTATCAGACTATAGACAAGGTAGGCTGTTTTTTGACTTACATTTACTTCGCGTGACTTCAAAGTGTACAGAGTAGATAGATGGCCTTTCTTTCCACCCAAAAAGGGGACTTTTAGAACTGAAATTCCCCCGTGGCAAGTGCATGTTGTTCTCCCTTTGGCCCTGTAAAGTCTGCTATATCCGTCTCCTCTAGAAGCTATTATTCACTTGGATCCTCACTATACAGAATAAATTTGTAAACATTTACCATATTATCTATATCCTTCCTTTACTTGGCGTTTTATTTCGACAATTTGTAATTTGTAATTTGAGTGTGTGTGCGCAATGTTTTTATTTTCCTTTTTTCATCTTTTTTATTACCATTTTTTGTAGGTTACCTAATTCCTAATAATAATACCATTTCTAAACAATAATGACAAAGCAAGCAAACATAAAAAGCAAACATAATCTAACAACAACCACAACAGATAAAAAGCAAACGAAAATGATGAAGACAAAGCTCTATAAACAAAACCAAACACATAAACAACCAATATCGACATAAACTGAAAACAAACAAGCATTCAAAGCAGTCAGAACTTGCAAGCAATCAACTCTGTATACAGGCATATATATAAACCCGAATATATATGTACTATATGCTACACATACTATATATGAAGCCAACAAAACTGAAAACAGAAAACAGAAATAATAACAATAATAATAGCTCAAACACAAATATAAAATAAAATAAAACAAAAGAAACTCCTCCCAATTAAAAGTAAAATTCAGTAAGTACGACGAGTTTATTATTATTCATATTATTATTAGCCCTCTAATTACCTTTTTGTTTCAATCGTTAATTGTTGTAAACACGCCCCGCTCCCGACCCCGCTATCTGCCGCCCTTCTGCTAACCTTCTTTTACTTTCTTTTAAGCCTCGGAAATTCTTCTTCTGTTTCTGCTTTGGTTTTTGTTTTTAATTTTGATTTTGGTTTCGGTTTCGGCTTATCCTGTGCATGCTCTTGGCCTTGGCTTCTGGTTTTGGCTTATATTTACTTTATAAATTGTTTATTTATCCATCTAGAAACGCTCATACACCGAAAAAGGTAATTCGACATTTATTTTACTTATTTTATTTACTTATTTATTGTGCTTGCACCTTAGGCTTATGTATTGCATATTCTCCAAGTTCCCTTCATTTTTATGTTTCGCCAACTGCTGGGATATGTCGCCAGACGCGCATTCATTATCGTCACATTATCGCCGAGTTAAAGGAGAGCTAGAGCTAGACAATTGCAGTTTGAAAGGATTCCTTGACTTCATGGACTTATTCTCATTTGGAACACACTTAGCTTGAATATTCTATTGCAAATGGTTTTAGCTTCTCAAAACTGTATTTTTCCTGAATTTCAAGACTCTTTTCCTAAAGTTTTCTTCATTTTTTGGAACTAAATCATTGACAAAAGTATGAATATGTAAATTTACCAAGCAATTTCTGAAGAAGGCGCCCGCGATTCGTTTGCAGCAGCAGCTCTCGCTTTCACTCTTGCTGTGCCCTCTACCTGTGTTTTTCCTGTCGCTTGATCTCTGTCCACACACATCACACACCACACACACACTACACACATTGTAAATACAAAATCACATCATATAATTACTCCCAAATGCGATCACACACAGCTCATCTAAATGTGTTTAGATATGTTGCCATGGCGCTGTCGACCTCTGTAAATACATGTACCCCAGTTACCGCCCTCCTGACCAGTATCCCGGAAACTCCTCCCACCTACAACCTCCTACCCACACACCACACACCCAAGCCCCTCCTTCTCCGCACACCCCCACACACACCTTCTTCTGCCACTGGCGTACATCTGAGTGTGCTCTCTCATTTATCTGGTGACAACGGCAGCCCGCGTTCCGAACTCATGCATCCTTCATTGATTCCAGGGCAACGGCGGCTGGGAGTGGAGTCGGTTCGGGGGCCGGACCTATGGCAGGATCGGTAGGATCGGCAGGCGGAGCCGGCAAGTATGGCAGGGCGCAGGTGCCGGTGCCGGTGCAGGTGCAGGTGCAGAATCCTACGCAGAAGACAATAAAACCCTCTCAGATACCGAGTTACCAGCAGCAGCAGCAGCAGCAGTCGCAGTCGCAGTATTTCATGAAATCAGCCACACAACTACCTCAAGCAACAACAACAACAACATCAGCAACAGCAACGACACCAACAACTACCAACTGCTTCGGCAGCAGCAGCGGAAACGGAAGCGGCAATGGAAGCGGCAACGGAAGCGGCAGCAGCAGCGCCAGCCCCATGTCGCCGCCCTCGGGCGGCGTCGGTGACCTTAACAAGCTCTACCGCAAGTCGCCATTCATGCAGCGCAAGCTGAGCAATGGATCCCATAACCATCCGCACTACAAGTTCAACGATGAGAGCCCCAGGAAGGAGTCCATGTTCAGCAGCATCGGTGAGTGCGCCTATAACTGATAATTCATGATTAATAATTTCCGAAACTACTGTAACTAAACGCTGTTTACCGCAGGTCAATCGATTCTACGCAATCTGACGACATCGCCCTTCAGCCAAAAGAAACACAACAACAACCATTCATCGTCATCTTCAGCTGCTGCTGCTGCTGCAGCTACAAGGACGCCAGCAACAGCAACAGCAATACCACTGCCGCCGCACAATAACCAAACACTGAGCCCGGAGGATGCCATTACATCGCCAGCTTCACCTGGAACACCAACGACCACTAGCACGACCACGACAACGCCCACAGGATGGCGCCTGCCAGCCCCGGACTGCAATTCCGTAGCCTACGACAGCTGTGATAGTAGTACTAATGCGAACACGACCGCCCCTCTGACCTTGACCCTGGGCCTTGTCACACCCTCACCTCTGCTGCAGCGCAAGCAGATTGCCACAGAGTCGCCGCCGATCCTGCAGCTCAACAATCAACAGCAGCAGCAGCAGCAACCACACCGAGTGCAGCCGGGCAATCAGAGCCCCATAGGTATTACGCCTTGTCTGCACTGTTTTCTAGAGTCATTTAAGAGCTTTCCCCTTGGTTTTTTAGTGCTGCAGCGTTTCTACCACCAACAGAACCAACTGCGCGAGAAGGAGGCCGCCGAGCGGTACCAGCAGCAGCGTCAGCAGCCAGTCGTTGGAGTCACCAGCACGAATCCGTTTCACAGCAACTATGTGGCGCCGCCGCCGTCGACGCACTCCACTTCTAGTCAGTCGTCCACGCAGTCAACATGCTCCCAGATAGCCGTGAATTCCGCAAGCTTATCGCCATCGACTGCTTCGGGAACAGGAACAGGCGGAGAAGTGGGAGCTGCGTCAGCTGCTGGTCACTTTGGGTCGGGGGGCAATGGCGAGCAACTGCAGTACCAACCTTTGCCCGTTGCCGCAGAGACAACGGTACCGAGTCCCACGCTCCTGCCGAGATCGCCGGAGCAACACCACCATTTGCAGTCCACGGACTACAGTGGTCCCAGCTCCACCATGGTGGCCAGCAAACTGAGCAAGCTGTACGCCCGACGCCAACTTCTGGGCCAGAGCTCGAGCAGTGGGGCGAGCAGCAGCAGCCTAGACGGATACAGCCGGGAGCAGCACGATGCCGGTAAGCATTTTGAAGCATTGTTAACTCAAAAATTCACACATCGGAAATGATATCACTATTATATATCAGGAATTGCTTCGTTTGCTTTCTAAATTCAATGGTGATTTTGTTTCCGGGTCCTGGCATCCATCGATAGCTCCTTTATTTTGGCTTTGTTGCACTAAGTTGCGCTTGTTGTACTCATACTTTTTCCATTTTCGTTTCGTTTCAATCTCTCCTCGTTTGCCGCACACACCGCACAAACCGCACTCCATCCACCGCACTGACCACGAACCACGAACCACGAACCACCAATCCATCACCACTCATCACTCGTTCAACATCGACATCAACATCATCCACTCAACCAACCGAACAGGCTGGTTCAACACACTCGCCGGCGCCATGAAGCGACAGTTTGCCACCTATGTTAAAACCCAATTGAATTCCACAGCCACGTCGCCGGTGGCGGCAGCCAGCATGGAGCAGGAGCCACCCGCAGCAGGGCACCCGCAGCCGCCGGCCTACAGGAGCGTCATCAACAACGGCAGTGGCTGCAGTGCCGGCAACGGCGGCGGCAAGTCTTACTACTACCGCACCTTGTCAGCGGCCAGCAGCAGCAGCAATACCAGTCAGAGCACCTCACCGACGACAGAACCGCTGCCTGGTAGCGGCACTAGTAGCTTCCTGCGCCGCTATGCCAGCAGCGGACCCGGAATGGGCTGTGGAAGCGGTGGCGGCGGTGGCATGGGAACCGGCGGCAGCATCAGCACACCGCCCAGTCCTCACATTCTGGCTGGGCTCGATCGCCGGCACCGCAGTCCGGATCCGCCGCCGCGCTACAACCGTGGACAGTCGCCGCTGCTGCTGCGCAAGAATCTGCTGGAGCTGAGTGGCCAGCCGCCAGGATCACCGCTCCTGCACCGAAGGTGAGTACTAGGCTTCCCACCCTAGCTTGCTAGCTGTCTCGCTCTGAATCGTGCTGACTATGTGCTCTCCCTCTCGCTTTCAGATACGTGTCGGCCTCGCCGCCGCTTCCGCCGCCGCGCCGTGGCTCCGAGAGCGTGCCGGGTTCGCCGCAGCACTTCCGCACCCGCATCCACTACACGCCCGAGCCTCAGAGACGTATCTACCGCACCATAGATCAATGAGTAGCGCTGCAAATCATGGTCATGTGATGTTGGTATGGCTTCGACGATGATGCCGCCGGCGCTGCTGCTACTGCCCGTGACGACGACGACGAGGAGCTGCTGGAGTCTGCCCCTGTTCCCGCATCATTTTCTGCCAACGCCTCCGCAGCCACAGTCTCCGGCGGTTCGCTGTCGATGCCCGCATGTCCGGCCAATTTGGAATCCAGGCTTAATCGCAGACTTAATCTCGGTCTCGGCCTGGGTCGGCGGGCGTGCTCGGCGAGCGGCTCGTATGCGAGCTTGTATTCGGATGCGGAGCAAACATGGCCACGAGGAGGGGCATCTGGAGGGGCATCAGCCAGAGCTGGATATCCGTGGCGCTGTGACTGATGCCGGGCGGGCAGCAACCAACAGAAAACGAAGGTGTTCAACGGTCTAATAACGTTTAAGTGCTTGCTGCAAATACTTAATTTTTTTGTTCGTTTCCGGATGCGTGCGCAGCTCCAAGGCTCCAACTGTATATAGAGACGTATATATCTGTAGGGATATGTAGACACATCCGATAATAGTGCAATAGTTGAAAGCATTTCTGTTCCGAACCTGTATCCAGTTGTATTCCCCCTATATCCCTAAAGTCGTGTCTGTGCCGTGTATCTGTATCTGTATCTGTATCTGTATCTCTCCTGTAATCAAAAGTTGACACTTGGCAACACAACACGTAAATTATTTAACCATATAGTTCTAAAACAGAATAATAATAGCTAAATCGAAGGGGGCGAAGGAAGCGGAGGAATCCGGCGACGAGAAATGGGAAATTGAATTGATTTTGTAGCTTTGTATATAGAGAGATGATTGGAGGCGAAGTGCAAGCACTCGTTGCATTTGCTGTTTGCAATTTGTTTTAGTTTATAATCAACATTTCATCAGAACACCGACTTGAATGCTGAGTGGAAGGGAAGCCGACGTCAAATCAACAATACAACAATAAACAACAACATTAACAATGGAACTATTGTACTGATTATTATAAATGTTTAATTTATTATGTAAGCGGCAACAAGCAAAAATTCAAATTCAATTAACATACGACTTTTCATTCAAAGTGGAGGCTAAATTTGGGTTCTTTCAGATGGTAGCTCCAGTTCTGACTCAAGGTCTCTGAGAACGGACAGACGGACAAACGGACAACGGACATCTGCTTGTGAAATCGAAAAATAATTGTATATTACTTACTTTTAGCGAAATTCTTACGCTTAATTAATACCTTAAATAAAATACAGGTTTCTTCTTTTCATTTTATTGTAATGTTTACTGTATAGTTTTTTTTTTTGCTTTTTTTTAATTTTATCTTGGCCCTGGCAATTACAACATTTATTTAGCATTATTTTGCAATCAATTGAGTTTTGTTTTCCGATTAAACAACGTTTTTTTTTTGTAATTTTGTATTTTTGTTTGTTTGGATCAGCTCAAAAGGAGTCACGGCTTTACATTGATGTTGCATATGTAATTTGGATATTGTTTTGGTTTGTGTTTTCCTCAGATTTATTATCAAAACAGTGCCGCCAGTGTGAGCCTCGGAAAACCCGAGATTTTGGCCGCGTTGGTTACAGTACGGAACAAACATAGAAACGCCCACTTATCATCCCTTGTGTTGTGGTATGGTAAATACACATTCATATTAATCAGATTACATTCAGTTCGAACAGTAGGTTGAGTCGGTAGAGCGACGGTAAAAATATAGTTATCTTTGTAGCCCCTTGGCTATTTGCTGGTTAATATCAATTAACCAAAAATTCATCAGCTTGTATGTTGTATATTTTTTCAGTTAAATGGTTTCAAAATATGTCAAGAGTTTACGGTTTGAAATCTCCGGGAAAAGTGGCCGAAAGTATGCTAGAGTTCGTGTATATGTTGCATACTTTCGGCCTGCTCCGCCAGAGATTTCGTTTTTCAAAAGACCTTTCAGGTCATTTCGGCTGTATTCTATTCGGTTTTTACTTTGTTTGGTTTAGACCAGTCATCAAATATTTGTCTGTCAAAACTTGAACAAGTCTGTGAACAGTTCCAGACTGCGATTGAGTTAGTGTATGCTGTATTTGTCTTAATTCGAGTTATTCTTCACATTAAAAGCGTTTAGTTAGTTATTGCTGGTTAAACTGGTGTTACTCCTTCTTTTGTTTTGCTTTGGTATGTAACTTTAGGGGTTTACTCTTAACTTGCTTACATTTACTCGCGTTTTAAGCACGGTTCCTTGTTCTCACACATAGGTACCATGTATGACCGGACCTATGTCGCCTCTTGGACACTAGACACTTGATAAACTGGTTGCACAGTTAGACACTGAAAACTTTGGATATATGTATGCGTTTTGAACATTTAAGTGAAACCCTTTTGGAAATGCTGCCGTTTACATTTAGTTTTCTTCTTGTATCAGATTCCTCTCCTTTCGAATCAAAAGTGGGGAAGTTTTTCTGGGGAGTTCATTAAGCTCAAGCTAACTGGGTTATGACACAGCAATATAAGTAACATTTTTACCGACCCGAATTGAAAAAAAAAAGAAACAGTATGACTAACCCAACAAAACAATGTAGTGTCATAACAACATAACTCCTGATGCCTGCCGTGAGAGGGAATACATATAGACATATGGAAAAGCTGGAATGCAGGATTGACTGATTGACTGATTTCCACGGGGATCAACTTGTGATCAACTATTTCGATTTAACTGTACGCTATTAACTGGACATTGATAGGATAATATATGCGGGCACGCTAACTTCACATCCACGGTTGCATTGTATTGTGTTCCTTTGCGGAGTTAATCTATCGGTTAATAATATTTTAGGGCTATATGCTGGGTTCTCTCCCTTTCGGTTTTGTTTGGATAATTCCTTCAGGTGTTCTGGGGCTTCTTAGGTTCCATCTATTGGAATTTCATGTGCCGGTGCAAGTAGGGGTACCTGCCTGCTGGTATTCATATTTTCGGATGTGGTTCTGCCTGGTTGCTTGCCTGTATCTTGTTTCCGGGGATTTGGTAGGTTAGAACCTTGTGGGAATATACACTCATACACTTAGATACTTTCCCGTCTGTCTAATTACTTCATTCGCTTTAGCTTCTTTAATAAAATGTAGGTCCTTATGCATAATATTCATCCTGTCATCTTGTGTCAGGAACAAATCAACAGAAACGGAAAAAACAGGCAGCCATTCAAACAGTTAGATTTTGGTTGCAATTCTCATAAACATTTAGGTATATAATATAGTGTAGAGTGTGTAGAGGAGCTTGTTCTGCTTACATTTGTTCAATAACATTGATTAAAAAAATTCTTTATTCTTTATCCTTTACGTTCACTTTGCTCATATTTTTTTCTCGTTTTTTGTTTTAAGTTTTGTTTTTAGTTGTTTAAGTCTTTGTTTTACATCAGTAAGCGTTTGTTTTTGTTTTCTTTTCTGGGGTTTCCCTCCTCTTCCTCTCCTGTTCCTGCTCCTGGCTATCTCCTTGGATAGTGTGGATCAAAAATCGACTGCCACAGTGGTTCCTTAACAGACTAGTCTACGCCACAGCACATCGCCTTCCTAGGACACGCCGGACATGTACATAATACTGGGTAGAAAATGCTTATTCCCTCCTTCGCCTGGCCTTATCTATATACATATGCATGCAGGGTGGAGTTGTCTCAAGACCAGGACACTCTCAGTCCTGTTCTGCTGCTCTAAGTAGAGGGGGGCGGGAGGGGTGGGGTCTTCTTGGAGCCGCCGTCTCCTTCCGCTCTCTCTAGCCCTCAAGTCAGGGGCTTAGTCATTGCGCGGGGTGAATGTAAGAGTTAACAATGTCAGTTTCGATTTGGATGGTTCGGGCGCCTCCTCGACCGGTGGGTTTATGCGCACACACACACACACGTACACACACACACTCAGTAGCGGGAAGTATATCCTCCTATATCCCCGATTAGTACCATCTAACAAAAAAAAAGGTATATTTATTTAGCAGCTAGTTTACTTGTTCAAATTCTCCCTTTAGAGAGGTCTATGTACTAGATATACGAGGATGTCCTTCCAGTGCTGCCAAGTAGTCCCTATTCCTGAATTAAACATTGATTTGATTTCAATTTTAAAGAGCACACACTCTGAGAAGCAATCATACAAAAATAGCAGTATCATAATTAAATATATAAGCAAACGTAAAGCAAGTAATTTGGTTTATAAATCATACTCTCTTTAGTACTCTGTTATGTATATTTAACTAACTTAATTGCTTTTCAGGGATTTGTGTCAAGGAAATAAGCATATTTTGAGTCAAACTGAAGACCAATTCAATTGTAGGTAATATCACATCGTTAGGCAAAGGGAAAATTAAAAAAATCTCACAGAAAACACCAAATTATTGAGCTGATATTTTAAAAACAGTGGCACCTTTCTGGTACTCCTAAAACTCTTGTGTTTTCTACCACCAGGGCTAATAATATTAATACATATTATTATTAATAACTCAGAGGTGAAAAGTGGGAAATAGGGGCAACTGGGCTGCACTCGCACTCGCACTCCCTCCCATTCACACACTTCCGAGACACAGAGCAAGTAGCTCCTGGAGAGGCCATGAAACAACTTTCACCCTATATTTACAATTTGTGGCGATCTTTCCATCAATTGAATAGCAAAAACTAAGCGAAATATGCTTTTTGAGGTAATAAAAATAAAATAATGAACAAAGTGATCCAAGTATTACATCAAATGTTCAAAAGAAGAGAATATAACGAAGGTTCTTTTGAGGAAATCAACGAAATATAAATAGAATCTGAGTGGCCCTGGTGGCTACCTACTCCATGCTCGGTTCTGCTCCCCAGTTCCCGCTTAGTAGCGTCGCCCGCTGCCGCTACTGCCGCTGGCACAGCCGCCGTCCCCACTGCTGCCGCTGGCCCCGTCCGCCTGCCAGCGCTTCCGGCGCGCCTCCTTGGCGGCCTGCATCTGGGCCGCCACTCGACTGGTGCTCGGCGTGTTGTCGAAGCTGGCGTACAGCTCCACCTCCTCGTCGGTGGCGTCGCGGGCGTAGCTGGAGCTGGAGCCGGGTTGGGGATAGGAATGCACCTGTACTTGGACCTGCGCCGGCGCCTGCGTGTGTTCCTGCTGCTGCTGCATCTCGAGGGCGGCGGCCAGGGAGGCCATGGCATAGGCTCGGGCATCGGTGCGGGCATCAATGGATGGCGGGTGACTGGTGGCAGCGGCTGTGGCGGTGGCGGCGGATGTCGAGGTGGTTGTGGAGTAGGACTGGGACTGGGATGTGCTACCGGGCGGAGCTGCGAACTGTGTGGCCTCCGAATCCGACTGCTGGGACATGGACAAGTGCTGCTGCGGCTGCTGCTGCTGCTCCAAATCGAAACTCACATTCTTACTGTCTCATCCACCCCGGTGGACCTGGACGGTAGCCTCAGCGGACTCCTGCTGGCGCAACTGCTGACGGTACGCATCCAGCTCGGGCATGCGATAGGTGCCGAGATTCACCTGGACCATGAGCGTCTCCATGATGCGTTCGTTCTTCATCGACTTGGAGGGCAGGACGACGGTGAGCAGCTCGCTGGGCGAGATGCGGCACAGGTTGAGGTCGCGCGTCAGCCGCTCCATGATGCACTCGAACTCGAACTGCGTGTCCTTGTTCGGATGATTCTTCAGCTTGCCCACCTTGTGCTGGGCCCACGCCAGCATCGCCTCGAACTTACGGATCTCCGGCGTCTGCAGCTCACGGCACATGATCATCTGCACCATCGACTCGGACAGGTGCAGGAACTCCGGGCACTTGAACAGCGCGTGCGCCTTGCTCTCCACGAACGACAGTATCATGTTGACCAGCTCGGAGGCGGATGTGTAGCGCCAGTAGTAGTTCTCCAGCGAGATGAGCATCGGGCAGACCACCTCGATGCGCAGGAACTGCTTGCAGTGGTGGAAGCAGGCCTGCAGCAGCTCCGGCAAGTCATAGTGCTCGGCGGCGCACAGGAGGCCTGAAGCGGACAGGGAGAGTGATAGTGAGATCAAGATCTCTCGCCCAGCTTCCTGGATGGATTTACCTGGTATGGAGACGCAGGTGAGCGGACAGGTGCCCGTGTGCAGGTAGTCGAGCAGCACCCGGAACGTGTCCGGATCGAACTCGATGATGTTGAACTCGGTCTGGGCCAGCTTGGCCCGGTCCACCTTCTGGGCATCGGCGCAGACGGAGAGCCGGGGCACGGCCAGCTGGTTGCTGCCCGGCTTGTCCTTGTCCTTGTCCTTGCTGTCCCTGTCTGCAATCGCCATTTTGGGTGGTGGTGTTGGTATCAACGCGCGAGGTGGGAGTGGTTATCGGTAGTGGTCAGTTTCGGTCGATGGTCGGTGGTCGGTCATCGGTAGTTGGTCATCGTTGTTGAAAGTTGTCAAAAGTAACGATAACGATAACGATAACGATAATTCGATGGCAACACAAAAACCGCAAATCATAAGCCGAAATAAATGCGAATTGAACGTAAATCATTTGTCAGTTGGTAAGGATAAACCAAGAAACATATTACCGATAAGAAGTTTATGTTTTATGTTTAATATTTTTTGTTGGGGGGAGTGGCAGTGGGCGGTGGCGAGTCACGTGAGATGAGAGAATGACAAAATTTTGTTTGTTGTTTAATTTAAATTATTTCGTTTGTTTGAAAATTTTTATAGAGAGGAACAGAAGAGCCGGAAGGAGAGACAAAGACAGAGCACAGATTGTAGAGAGAAGGAGAAGAGAACGATAACAAACGAATAGTCAAGACAGGCAGAAAGAGAAGGAGAGATAAAGAGAAAGAGAGAGAGCGAGAGAGAGATCAAAACAGTGTGGTGAGTTTGAATGCAGTGGTGAAAATAGTCGCATAACAGTAAAATGCAAGCAGTTTCGGTGAGCCGAGGTGAGTTGTGGCGAGTTTCATGGTTAAGGGCGAGTTTTATGCAAAATGCATTAATTTAAATTAATTTGACGACGGGATACGGGATAATTCAAATAGATATGTATATATAATCGGGAAACACAAAACAATTAACCCAAATGAGAGAGGAGATGGCACGATATTGTAGGCAGGCAAATCAAAAGGCAAAGCATTAACATGTGAATGCATCGGAGTGGATGTTATGGGGATATTATAAGTGCATTGTAAATCAAAGGGGGATGCAAAATGGTCAGAGAACCACGTCCAAAATATTTGAAGCGTTGAACCAAGGTTATTATACATTTGTAACGAAAAATACAAAACAAATAATATAAAGTAACGACCTCGAGGAAGGCGGGTGTGTGTGTTCGTTCGCAATTACAATATTCATATATTCATAGGGAGATATAGTATTTAGTTATATATATATTCATAAGTCAGTTGGAATCGGGCGATATAGTGGCAAAGAGCACGAGTACGCAGAGCGGTTTAGGTTGTTTTTAGGGCAAAGAAGTGCGGCGTGCGTTTTGTTTGGTAGTTGCAAGTAGTATTATTAACATTAGTTAGTTTAGTTAGTTTAGTACGAGTATTTTACAGGGGTATGGGTTTCCGGAATAGTAGGGATCGTGGCAGAGGGATGGGGTTTCGGGTTTCGGGTTACGGGATTCGGGTTGCGGCGTACGGCGGACGTATACGTAATATGTGTGGGCGGAAAATTCAAGACAAATCGCACAGCAGAGAGAGAGTTGGAGAGAGAGAGGAGAAAAAAGAGAGAGCGGAGAAAAGAGACACGCATCGATATGGTTGCATTGCACCGACTGAAAACCCTTACTCGAACAGTCCGTGGACGAGATCCACTTCTTCTTGTCATCCGGATTCAGCTGGTTGGTATTCTTATTCCGTATGGACCGGCCCCAGCCCGCCGTGATGGTGCCCAGCCGGGAGAAGGCCCGCTTCACCATCGGCGACGACGGCACACTCTTCGGCCGTATGGAGTCCGAGTCGGGAACGGTCAGGTAGTTGTTGCTCTTGGGCTTCTGGTTCTGCGGCGAAACCAGCGAGGGGGCGGGACGCGCAAAGATCTCCGCGACGGGGATCTGCGGCGATCCAAAGCCCGTCTGGATGCCGTACAGCATTTCCTGTGGGAGATTAGGTTTTTACTAGACAAGGCCTATATTTTTAGGAATTGTTATTATTTTTTGAAAGGCATTGGCACATTAAGTGTGCTTAATCAAAGGACAACACTGCGTATGAGTGATTTTTGCATCAGCGCATGACGCATACGCACCGTTGACCAGATACAATCAAGTAATCCCTGTATAAAGTTGCAAACTTTAAGAACTATTAGTTCACCTGAAAGACCCGGCTGCGCACTCCGAGAATCGCCCGGACACCGATGAACCGCGCCTTCTGCTTGGACTGGCCCACCAGGAAGACGACGTCGAAGAGGTGGGCGTTGGTCAGGCACGATGGTTCTTCGTTTAGGAATACGCGGGTGAAGTCCTTGGCCAGCTGGTCGTAGTCCTCGAACTGATCCCGGACAGAGTCGAGCAGCGGCGACGAGGGTCTCATGTGGCCTGTGGATAAACGGCGTTGGATTGTGGGTCATTCGGGGGATCTTTCCCAAGTCTAAAGGTTATCGGTTAATTCTATGTATCAGTTGGGATGTTTGTGTGTTATCGCTGAAAGAAACGTCCTTAAGAGATCTATGCATGCGTGTATATGTTTGCTAGACTCGTTCTAGATTAGGGAAATATTAGTAAATTGCATCTATCAGTTATTTACATGGGTCTTGTGTTCTAGGTGTGTTCCGTATAGTTTTGCTTAACATAATCAGAGGATAATCATTGAAGCGAGGTTCAAACACACAAATTATACATTTGTACAACATTTTCTAAGGTGGCCATGACATTTCTCTAAAAAGAAAGGAAATCAAAGGGACTAGGAGATAGTAAAAGAATAGGAATAATAATGATTAATTGCCAGGGAAACAGTGCCCGTGTTAAGGTCTTTAGTGATTTGTATTGATTGGTTCCACTGGCCATCTTAGAGAATCCGGCAAAGTACTAGGTAGGGTACACAAAATTTGGAAAAGTGTCTTTAGCGAAGGGAGCCAATTGGGTTTCAGCCATTTACTGACTGCGAATTATACATGTATGTGGAATCTTTAATCTTTAAATGATTAACACTCCTCGAATACACTGTTTGGGTTTGCATTTGCAGCCATCGCAGCTCACCGCATTAGAGTTTGTGGTGGCTGCTGGGGGCGTTAGCATCTATGGGGGGTTTTGGGATGCCATCGATCTTGGCAGCTTAGCAGCTCCGCCAGGCTCTAAAGAGCTTCCGGAAAAAGGCTAGAATAAGGCCAAATAATATCAAGAGGGGGATGTTCTCAAAGACGAAAGACACACACGGAAAAATATATATAAGGCATAAGAACGAAAGCGTTAAAGTACAAAGTATGAAATGGCCAAACTATATGTAACTTCCACGATGCAATACTACACAGATAGGAAAAGCCTCTTTAAATAAGTCAAAGAAGGGACCCATATAGATATTACTTCGTTGAGCGTATAGATGCTTATGTTTCGTATAAAAATGTTTCTTAAATAGACTTTGTTTGACTCAAATATTTAGACAGTACTTTGCAAGCCCAAAAATATAAGTAAATAAAACTTGTAAGTGGCCAACTGACTGACTGCCCTGGCAATCAAATGATTGCGTGTATATATACTCCCACATATAGTCGCAAGTGGGCAAAGGTAATTGAGTAATTTGTGGCAGCGTGTAAGGGAACATGTATTTATAGCCCGTATATAGAGCACGGCCTGGAATTTATGCATTGGGATGGAGGATGCTAGGTGCCGAACCACATATTGAGCGGGAATTTGCATAACTTTAATATGCATAGTTCGGAGGCGGGTCTTTCCCTTTGGGGATCACTTCAATTTCCCAGGCACAACCTTTCCTTTCAGTCGGAGTCAGAGTCAGAGTCGGCGTAGGAGTCGGTGTCGGTGGGTGTGTGCTTAAGTGTGCGAGTGTGCGAGTGAATAAATCAAATTAGATTTGTGTGTTGTCTAATGCAACAAATAGCAACAAATAAATAACAAGAAATCTAAACAAAATCACAACAAGCAGCAACGACACCATCAAACAACAACAACAACGAACAGCAGCCGAGGGTGTGTGCGGGTGCGTGAGGGTGTGTGAGGGTGTGTGAGTTGTGTGTGAGGGTATGTGCGGGGTGGCAACAATAGATTTCCTTCCACTGATAAAATTATACAAACATGGACCATATTTCTTAGCCGGACAACGGACGACATACACACGGAGAAAGCAGCATTATATCTATGCTGCATGGATTTTTTCGAGATTTAGAAGTATTGTTCAGGTTTAATCCCCTATTAGGAATTCGTTATCGGACTAACCAGGGCTTTATCTGCAGACAACAGCTGTTGTGGCGAGTGGGTGAGCATTAAAGTGTTCTCAGTGTAGGAATTAAATCTGGCTGCTGCTGCTGTGTGTGTGTGTGTGTGAAATACACAGATAAAGGAGCAGCAGATTGTCCTGGCCGGGAGGAGCGTGTCTGTGTCTGTGTCTGTGAGAGAGCTGGCATAGAGAGGATTGTGTGACATGAGGCACGTTTCCGGTGGGCACAAACACAGCCGGATGTGTTAATGGCGGAAGCGGAAGTGTCGGTGTGTGTGCGTCTCTCTGTGTGTGAGCAAGTCTGTACATGTGTGTGTGTGTGGGGGGAGGGGGCATGGCATTTTTTGGTGAAAGTTCAACTGAAAGCAAGACAAAACGATTAATCAAACATACTCGCACAGGAACTGTGTCACAAAAGGAGCGCGCGCCAAATGCAAATGTCTCCGTCTCCGCCCCACAATTCCTCTTTTTTCTATTTTCCTTTTTTAGGGTCACAGTAATGTCGGCAATTTGTTCTCGCGATTTGTTTATAAATCTCCTTAAGGTCCCTGGCAATGTTAAGTCGAAATGATGGGCTTTAAAGCCTCAAAAGGTGTCGTGCGAAACGGAAAGGGAGAGCAGGATTCGCGGAAATATTTGCAATCTTTCCAAGCGAATTTCTTGATGACAGACGACGAGAATGTTTTTAAGAGTGTGGCCAGCCCTGAGACGGTGCTTTAAAGTCATCGATAACATTCTGTATAATCGTCACTATCGATGGAAAGCCGATATTTGCAATTTAAATGTTTCTTGCTTGCATTTGTGAGCCCTTCTTGTGCTTATCAAACAATCGCTAATTATCTAAAAGACAGGCAAAACATGCGGGCAACCGGGGGTGAGACAGTGCCAGTGGCAAGGTGGAGGGGTGGGGAGGGCAGGCACACATACTATGCCTCACACACAGGTGCAACATGGCACAACACGACGTGTGTGTGAGTGACGATGTCGAGTGTTGCAGTTGCAGTTGCTGTTGCAGTTGCCGTTCCAGCTGTGATAGTTGCTGCAGTGGCGGTTGCTCAAAGTGATTGTTGTTGTTGTTGTTGTTGTGTCTGTGTGTGTTGAATGTGTTGTTGTTGTTGTTGTTGTAGTTGCTGCTATTGCGGCCCTGTTGCAGCGTCGTCATCTCGTGACTGTTGCCGTTGCTGGCCGCACTGCAGTAGCAGCAGACGCCGGCGCAGTGCTGCGCATGCTGCTGCTGAAGCTGCTGCTGCTGTTCGTGGTGTGTGTTGTTGTCTAGGACACGGGCATGCAACATTTTGAAATATTCATCCTCACCGATCGGTCGCCAGCTGCCGCGGCGATAGGGCTTCGGTATCTGGCCGGTCTCGGCGTGATTGGACAGGTTCATCACCAGGTCCTCGAGCATCTGCGACCGGGTGCGCTCCTGCATCCGGGCGAACTTGGGTGCCGAGTACGAGGCCCTCTCCCCGTTGACGATCTTCGTCAGCAGCCACTCCCTGGAGAGCATTGGGGGATCATGGGGATCAGGGGGTTGGCTTTAGAGCAGGGGCAACAACACACTCACCGGAACATGGGGCCCTTCTCGAAGACGGACTGCTCCCAGAGGTAGGGCTTGTAGGCCCCTACCTCGTCTCTGGTCACCACGGACACCTCGTACCTCGTGGGCTTGTGCTTGATCCTGGCCGAAACACGAACCTGCGGGACAAGAGGAGCAACTAGTTAGTGGAGATGCCCACACCAAGGCAGTGAACCCGCTACTCACCAGGATGAAGGTGTGCAGGAAGTGGCTCTTGATGCAGGCAGGACTGAAGCGGGTGTTGTCCGCCTCCAGGAAGACCACGCACACAATGTCGTTGCCGATGTGGCGCTTCCTCTGCAGCTTCTGCGGATCGTGCTTCTCGTAGGGCAGCAAAGTGGACACGTGGAACATGATCTCGATGTTGCGCCAGTTCGTGTAGACGGAAAAGAGACCTGCAAGTGTTGTGGTATGTTATATATGTATATATATATAGTGATAGCTAAGGTTACCTGTTAGGTCGTGCACCGTGTCAAGGCCACCTTTGTATTTGTCGAAGCCCCGAAGCCGGACGCGGTCGCCCAGCAGAGTGAGGAACTCGTCGAAGAGCGGTGAATTTTCATTATTGTCCAGAATTTGCTCTTCGGTGTACTGATCCTCCTTGACAAATATGACGCCGACTTTTAATTCGGATTTTATAAAAACCTGCAAGGGACAATATATATATATAATCTCACTCACTTCTCCCTCTGGGCTACGCACCTGATCTAACTTTAATAATTCTTCCGGCGTGTCGGGTAATTGTCCTAACGTTAAAGGTGGATTTAAATTAACTTCTTTACCTAAAGATCTAACTACCTCCTCGCGATTATATCTGGAAAGGGGAATCAAGTTATCAAGATCTTCCTGGACGTGGCAGGGACCCATCGTACCTATCGGCAAACACACAGGACGCCGGTATCAGTCCATGCACTGTATAGGAGCCGGCCCGCACCAGGATGCGGAACTGGTCCCGTCCATTGAGCGTCTCCTGCTTGATGGACAGGATGACCGGGCCCAGGTCCTCGTCGCTGGTGAAGTAGTTCCAGTGCTCGGTGCCATAGAAGTACTTCTCGTACGTCTCCTGCTCCACGGAGATCAGCTCGAAGGCGCCCTGCTGGTCCCACTGCTCCTCAATGGTGGTCTTCTTGCGGGGACTGGGGGCAACAAGGATGTATATCAGTGGCATTCAAGTGGGGAAATCTCGCCATGGGGCAACGCACCTGGGCGTGGCCTCGGAGTCCTCGTCGTCCTCGTAGAGATCGCTGCACTCGCGCTCCAAGTACGCATCGCTGGCACTGCCCGCCCGGATGTCCTCGTGCTCCGAGTCGCTCTCATCCCAGATGGTGTGCGGGGTGGGCATGGTGATCTTCTGGCGGGAGCACTCGATCCAGTAGCCGGGCGTGGGCATCAGATTGTGCGGATACTCCTCGCAGAACTCATCTGGAATCATCGGATGGTGGCATCAGCATAAAGGCAAGTTCCCAGAAATCTGCATTTAAAGGAATCCTCATGGAATCACCTAAGTTCGGCGACTTAACTTGTAATTTCGGGGCTGCCCTGCGGATTTCAGTCTCAGTTGAGATTCCCCGATTTGCGGCCGCTTTGCCAATCATAGACCCCAGCCATTAGGGAAGTTTTCGTTACTCGTCCTCCTGCGTCCTGCGTCCTGCGGCCAGGAGTCTTATGTCAAAGTTTCAAAGTTTCGACTTTTTAGCGGCTTGTGGCTTTTACGTTTTGGCGAAAAACTGTTGCCAGCAGGAGCAGCAGGAGGAGCAGCAGGAGGAGCAGCAGGAGGGGAGCCTGGCAATGCCTTCCGACTCTAAACAAAATAATTTAGTTCAATTCAATTAAAATGCAAATACCGTAAACGTCGGCGAGTTGCGGGCGTCGCGTCGCCTCGCTTCGCGTGAGTTGCCAGTCATAAGGCCCCAGTATCCTTTCTCCTTTCTGCTTTCTCCTGGCCCCACCAGGCTCCCCTATGATTGAGTTGGAAATTCGATGCGGCGCGTCGTCGTGAGTCAATAATGTGCCACAGCTCTCCGCAGAAGGCACAGTGGGTCAAGGCAGTCCTGGCAGGTTCCTGGCCTTAACTTTCATTGGGTAAATAGGAGAGTAACTCGAACCTGCTTCTAACCTATGTCCTGGTTTCCAGTACACAATATTTCGCTTTACAGTGGAGGAGCACAGCCCACTGTGCCCTCGTGATGATGATGGCCTGACTTTGATGGCTTTCTGTGGGTCCTGTCTCGCATCCTGCGTCCTGCGCCCGCTGCTGCTGCTACGCGGCAGTAAAACGCTGCCCTGCACCGAGATGGGAACTATGATCTAATTAAGGAGCGCTCACCGTTCGCTGTTCGCCGTTCGCCGTTCGCTGTTTGCCGTCACACATGTGCCACACATTTTATGCCGCAAGTTTTCCGCCCTGCCACGCAGATGCTGCATATTTTTCGGGGCGCACAACCGCACAACGACCCGGACACACACACGCACACGCACAGCCCGCCCAATGGGGCAGACAGACACTGGGAGCCATAAAACNTAGACTTACTAGGATACCCTGTAGCTGGGACACTCCGCTGGACGGAAACCAGAAGAAGGTACAATTACTTATATGACTTGTCCTTACAATCTAGCTTTAAAGGAATTTTACTATTATATGGGAGATTTGCTGTGGTAATTCAGCAACTATTTTGCCTGTTAATTGGGAAGTTTCTCAAGATTTTTAGTCTTGTTAACCACTTACTTTTGTGGCCCATTGAATGGCAGCTATAACTAAATCAGTGAATTTGCTTTTGGCCAAATAATTGTTGCCAGAAAGGCGATAAAGAAACACTGATTTAAGCTGGAAAAACACACTCGCTTCGGGAACATTCCGGGAACATCCGCTGGCTGCTGGAGGGTATCGCTAGGTCGGCCGTGGCACTGGGACAGAGGAGGAGCAGCCAGCACCAGGGGAGGAAGGATGTTCGGTCAGATTTTGGGCGCCTCTGCCTGTGCGTGTAAATTGCGTGCGCAGCGCCCGCGGATGAGCAATATATTTGATTTTTTAAGGCCAGTTAAGGCCGCCCTCGCATCTTGGGCCATTTCGGGTCATTTGGATTTACGCATCCCTGTTCCTTGTTCCCTGCTATCCTGGGCGCCTGCCCATTGTAAGTAACATCCGGTGCTTTACATTTTTCACTTGAAATCACCCGGGAACGCCATCACTGCTCATGTTGCAGCTGCAACATGCAACATGCAACAGGGAAACAGGGAAACAGAATTAGAGAGCGGAGAACACAGAGCGCCACCGAATTGATGGCCTTCGTTTGGGGCTTCTTCAGGCTGCCCAGAAAAACTTAAATTCAAGCAAGTGAGCCACAGATAAATGGTTAAAAAATAAGATGTAAATCTAAAAAAAACACTAAAAAACGATTATTTTGGGAGGAAAGCCCAACTACTCAAGCTAAACCACAATAACAATAATATATATAATAATACAAATTATACAAATACAAATATAATAATACAAATACAAATATTATAATACAAATACAAATATAATAATACAAATACAAATATAAAAATACAAATACATATATAATAATACAAATATAAATAATAATACAAAATATATATATAACAATACAAATATATATAATAATAATACAAATACAAATATAATTATACAAATACAAATATAATAATACAAATACATATATAATAATACAAATACATATATAATAATACAAATATAAATAATAATACTAATACAAATATATATATATATATTTATTATATATAATATATTTATATTATATATATATAATACGAATAGTACAAATAAATATATAATAATACAAATACAAATTTATATATTAATACAAATATATATATAGCAACAATGTAGCCATAAGCTGGCTTATACTGTAAGGTAAAACGAATCAATCAGTTGGCTGGGAACTAATAATATTCTTAATTAATCCAACTAAGGGTTAGTTCTCTGGAGCTTGGCTAGCCAAGGAAGTACACCTCGAGCCCATTTGGGAAATGAAACCGAAATCGATCAATCAAGAGCCCAATGAGGCGGAATTAAAAAAGCCACCGGAAACGCCATGTGCTGTCGTCGGACGTCAATCCCTGCTTCCTGGCCGAGCCACGGCCTGGTGCTTTGCCCCTTAATCCATTCACCGTTAATTATGAGCGCGGCTAATCCTGCTCGGCGTCCCTGCTGCGTCATCCACTCATCAGGCATCCATTCAAGGCCTGGCCACCAGGATTTCCGCTTACACAACACAAAATGGCCGCGGCTGTGACCCAGTCCTCAATCCTCAGCCTGGCCAACAATGCAGTTTGGGCCACATGACTGGGCGGGATTTGTAGCCGCATTTAAATGGCACGGGACGCGGCCAACTTTCACCCAACTCTCCTCGGCCTGCTGAGGCTGTTCATGTTTTGATGCCTCCTGGAAATCCATTAGCGGCGGCCGCCCAACCAGCCAGACATTCCCTCGCATCCCAGGGAAGGCGTCGGGCGGCGGCTGGAGCCTCCCCTGCGGCGATGACAATTCCTTGAAGGATCACGCAACATTGCATTAGCATAAAGTGCCGGCACAATGGCCTGACATTTCACAAATGACTCGCAGCGTAATGGACAGTCGGTTCGGGAGGCATATGTAGGCGTTGTAAAAAAAGAGCAGGAAGCACACACTAAGCCGAAAGGAGCCTGGAAGTTGAAGTACATCTTGGCAGGACTGAATAAATATTTTTAAAATATTAAATACAGCATTCTTCTATTAAAATTTATACTTTTTTACAAAGCCATTTAAATTGATTACTGAATGAACGCAATGGCAGTTACTTTCACACATGCTAGGTGACCTGACATCACTGGTACATCATTCACTTTGCGGTGATTAATTCGGGGCTATTTTTGGCCTGGACTCTGGAGGCTATGGCCTTATCCCAAGCCCTATCCCCGCTATCGAGTGTCACTCTTCATCGGCCCCCTTCATGGCCAGCTCTCCTTTCCCTTTGCCCCGTCGAGGAGGCCAGGACACTTGCGTTTTTTTTTGGTATCTCGCCATTTGAATTTGTTGCGCATCCAGTTTCGGGGGCTGGCGCTTGGACTTTTCAGGCATTTCCCTTTTGGCCACGGCTATTTGCTTTGTATTAAGCGGCGGCGAGGACGACGACGACGAACCCCCGGGTTTTTGGGCCTCCTTTCCTCTTCCCCCCGAATTTCGGGGGAGGCTTGCTCGGCCTAAATGGAGGACACTTTGGCTGTCATTAATGATGTCAATGGCGACAATAAGGTCAGCGGGGAGACACTGGGCGAGACAGGACGAAACCGTACACTGGCTGGCAGCCAGGCCAAGATGGCCAAGAAATATCGCCTCAAATATCACGTAAATAAATAGCCGGGGTTTAATTATATAGAAAAACATGTGGGTCACCAAACACAGACTTAAAAAATAAGAGCGAGAATATCATTATTATTAAACATATTTAACAAACAATTATTAAACATATTTAACAAACAATTATTAAACATATTTAACAAGCAATTATTAAACATATTTAACTTTAATACTACTTTAATAATTATGAGTAAAAGAAAATTCGATGTTATTATTAAAATAAAAGTAATTTATCGAAGCTTTATCGATAATGCGACTGTGTTGTTTGCGATAATGTTAATTTGAAATAAATTTTGGTTTAAAATAATAAATATATACAAGAACCAGTTATTATGTTGCTTTCTATTTATATAACTATTTAAAGCCAATCAATCGATTTTCGATATACAAGTTTCAAATCGAATCGATAGTTGTTTGTATCGACTTTTGGCCCATTCCTAACAGTCACCCCGCCTTCCTCGGTCGATTTGTTGTTTCCTATTGGTTTATTTGCATTCGATTGCTTATTAATTGTTGCCTGGCAAGTTGGAAATTGCTTTCGGGGCCCCGTAACTTGAAATTGCTTCTACTTTCTATTTTTCCCCCGCCACTTTTCACTGCTACGATTTCATCTCGATTTCAGCCCCGGCCCGGCAGGAGCTGCCACTTGCAGGATATTTCCCCGCTCTCCTCGCAGTTCCGTGCCGATCCGATGCCTGCCTTTGGCCGCTATCAAAGTTGGCCGTGGCTACAAAGGCCGGATAACAATAGATATGGGCCAACACAGGGAGCGGGACAGGGAGAGGGAGCGCAAATAAACACGGCAACACAATCGAAACAGGAACAAAAGTTTGGCCAAAAGTAAAAGGAAACCAATTCCGCTAAGATGCAAAGGAATCAAGCGACAGACGACAGACGACAAGCGGCAAACAAAAAACAAATCAAGCAAACAAAAGTTTCGCGGGGAGGGAGGAAGTCCTGGTCTCAGTATTTGTTTCCATTTCGATTTTTCTAGGACACTGCTCACTTGGCACGATGCTCCATGAATGCTATTAATAGTCATTAAAGAGCGTAAATAGTTTGTAAACTGTGTCCTTGAATCCCTAATTTATGGCCCGACTTGGCGATGGCGAGAAGCTGATTCAGAGCTAAAAAATAAGTCCCTCCTCTATATAAATGTAGGGCTTAGATCGCTTTAGCTGCAGTTTTTCCATATATATATACCTCGGGGCAATCTCCGAGATTGAATCACAGTTTTATGACTTCGGCTCCGCCGAGTTCCTGAGAGCTTTTAACTGTTTACAATCAGCGTCTGCTCGCCGCCACATAATCCAGTTGGGGAAAGCGAGCGGCGAACGTGCTGATAACCCTTTCCACATTTTCCGCATTTCCACATGTCACGGCGAACGACTGCAACGTGACAGGAGCCGCCGTGACAGGACTCGCCCCGTGATTTTCGGGGAACTGAGCTTCGAGTGTTGGATGTTGAGTGTTGAGTGCTGAGTGTGTGTGTTTGTGTGTGTGCGTATATCAAGTGTATATGGCATAAGCCTTTGCATTCCACTTCACTTTCACTTTCGCGTTCACTTGCACTTACACTTGCACTTCCGTTTCCGTTGCCGCTGCCGTTCACGCTTCCACTTCCGCTGACAAATCAGAAATCCCTCTTCGAACTCGAAAACCAGATTTAAGATTTGTACTCTCCTTTTGTTAACGTTAATATTATTATCTCTCCGTTAATATTATTTCTGTCTCGGACTCTCTTTGTGGGTTTTTCCCTCTGTGTATGCGGCCTGGCACACTCACTGTAAGAAGTAACACCAAGCTGCTCCGAGAAAAACGCTTTGATGCTTACAATTTACAGTCAGCGTTGCGAGCCACGGAATTCCCTCACATGCAGCGCAACAACGCGGCGTATGCGCGATATTTTCCACGGCTGTACATGTGTCTGTGTATCTGTATCTGTAGCTGTAGCTGTAGCTGTATCTGTATCTGTATCCGTGTGCGGCCTTGACTTGAAGTCGAGCAAAACAAATTTTAAAACGATTAAAATCTGTGCAGGCCCCGAAAACTGAAGCCTAAGCACAAAATTTCCTTATTAATAATTTACCAACGTTGGAAAAAAATAAGAAACCCGGCAAACTGAAAACAGCGGAAAAAAGTGAGCCAGAAGTCCGTAAAAAGAAATGAAAGCGCACCGAGCAGGGGCATTAAAATTCATTAAAGCGCAAATATCAAATAACAGAAAGCGGATAAAAGCGGATAAGATATTAAGGAAGACGGGGGTCGCTTTTCCTCGATTTACCTCCCCGCCCCAATCCGTGTAAGCAGGGGCTTTCCCGCCGGACTGACAAGGGGTTACCTGCTGATGGACGCGATAGGGCAGCCGCTCCGCGCTTCCCTTCACAGATAGCAGCCAACAGTCAAATGGTAGAGGGAACTCGGCCCCAGGAGAAGCAGGTCCTTCGGTCGACGGCCCTCGGCCCTCGGTCCTCGGTGCCTGGTCCTTCATGCATTTGCATAAAAGCCAACTAATTTTTTCGGTGCCACCCTGTTTGCGTTTAATCAAAATGAAGACCAGAAATTTGCGTTGGGCGCCGTAAACTACAGAGGCCATGTTTGACGTGTCAGCAGCAACCGGGGAATATAACCCCTTTTATTTTTTAGGGGGCACAATCTAACCCCTTTTCGGCACAGACGGGGGCACTTAGCCAGGGGTCGTTGTAAATTATAATTGGTCACAGAACGCTTAGCCAGCGGCCGGAAAAAGCTCGTTTCGGGGCTAAGCCCTCGAAACGTTTAAAAATTTCTTATTTTGTGTGTCCTATTTAATTATTAAGCTAGGAGGAGGTCCACACAAAAACAAACACACAAATAGTGGCCAAATGTAACTAAAATATTTTAATATTTTAGATTTATTCCAGAGAGCTTCCTTGCCAGGAGCTCCTTGTTTTGATCTGCCTGCGACGCGAAAAGCCAGTCGCTGGAAACGAATTCGATTTCTTTCCTTGGCCTTTTCCCCGGAAGTGGGTGTCATTGAAGGAGCGGCCAAGCCGCCGGGCCCATAAATGTATTTAAAGTGAAATGGGAGAAGCGGGACAAAGCGGGAATATCAACAAATAATTGCGGGTCCAGCCGGGCCCATTGTACCGAATATGGGATGCTCTTTATAATATATCGTTATACTCTTAGAGCCTCCACTCTTATTATTAGCGTACACATATTAACCTATATATAGACATTAATACACATGACTTGGGGCCAGATTTGCATAATTTGAAAGGAGGAAGCTGCTCTAAAAACGTGATGCACTTGATGCGGGAATAAAATGTGTGTTTTTGATTTCGATGTCAACTTGATATAACCAATTGTGGCCAGATTATGAGATGAAAGTGGGTAGAAGGCCCCCCTCCAGCAAAACCCCCAAAAAGAATATATATAAACTGTGAACAATGCCTCCGCTTTTCCGGGGCAGCCGGGGGAAAAGGGAGAGGAGCAGAAAATTGGAAATTCATGTTGACAAGTGGATGCTGTCTGCGCTGGCGTCGCTGCCGGCGTCCTGTACGTGATGGAAATTTCAATTTTCGAATTATGCGTCACTCGCAGCCAGGCGGAACCCCCTACGGAAGGCGTCCTTACTCGAACAAAGGATACCCTGTGGCTAAATGTGTGTGCTGCCCCCCTCAAAAATAAATTAAATGAAATATTCCCAGCACTTCCAGCTACATACTGTATACCTATGTGTTCTAGAGCTAGGATTATTTCCAGGCTCTCTTAAACTTTAAAAAATATTGTTTGTGGTTTGTTCTAAAATTCAAAGAAATACTATTCATGCAGTTACCACATACTCCCCTCTTGGAGGGGCTGCAGAGCTCTCTGGATTATTGAAATTTTTTCTTCCTTTCCCTGCGTGTGTGTGCGCGTAATCAGCAATTAAGGTTTATTGCCTTTAAAGTGCTGGCATTTCCCGCCACTCCGTTGACACCGCCATTTCATGCCGCCCAGAGTGCTCTTGGCTGGCGGCTGGCGGCTGGAGGGGATTCTCGAGGACCTGGACAATGCCGCCGCTTTGTAATGATCGTAATGATCATCGGTGGCCCCGCTGGCTGACCCCATGCACTTTTGTTAATCAAGTTGCAAATTGGCCAATAAGCCGCAAAGAGCGGCCCGGACACGTCCTTAAAAGCCATTTGCAAGCAATTTTGCGGTTGGCCAGAGTCCAAAATGCAAATGCCAAACCAAACCAAAACCAAAACCAAAAACATAAAACCCAAAACCCAAAATCAAAAGCAAGGACATGGCTTTCCCAGTCAAGTGGAATAAACCGATCCCCAAGTGCGGCTTTTCCCAATTATATGGGGACCCTTCGAACTAAAGCCTGCTGGGAAATTTTTTCGAGAGAAACCACAGATCTCACAGACTTTAAGAGCTAGGCTTACCACATTTAATCTATCTGCCCTCGAAAACCATGAAAAACTTATAACTAAGATATAGCCATGATTTTTGTTTTAAAGATATAAGTTTAAAAATAATTACAAGCAAATGTGCTCCAAAAATGTATGTAAAAACTGATGATAATTGTGGGTGTTATTAAAAAATAAATTTTCTGTGTATGCAGACCTTCTGCTACCTTTTTTCTACATTTATGTTCCTAGCTCTATTTTGTTTCCTAATATGTAGCGTTTTCTTTGCCTTTTAGCCTGTTTAATTTGAGTTTTTTCATTAATCTGAGCATAATTAGGCAAAGCCTAATGAACTAGTCATGTTTATGTGCTTCTAGCTAATGTACTTGATTCCTTTATATTTTAATGGTAATTTTCAATGAGAAAACCATTATTTGATTTTAATATATTATTATATTCATGGGCTATAGAGCATACGCATAATAATGACAACAGCGTACTCACTGCGTTTACATTCTTCGGCTCTGCAGCCTCACCATCTCCCTCTAGCAATTCGTTCTCTTTGATCTCAAGCTCTCTCTGCGATTTCCAGTCTCTCACGTAGACAAAACTCTATATCTCTTTCCCCTAAGGTTAAGCCGTAGCACTAAGCTACAGCGAGAGATATGATATACTGAGAGCACAACCACTTTGATAATCACAACACAAACAAAAAAAAAAGAGCACTCACTACCGCTTTGATAACCATAACAAAAACAAAAAAAAGAGCACTCACTACCACTTTGATAATCACAACAAAAAAAAAAGAGCACTCGCTTTAAATCGCGATTTTGGGAGAGCGCCCATACTAGCCTTCTCAATATTCAGCGCGGATACCACTAGGCTGCCGCTTAAACTGGTTGCGAATTATAATGTCAATGCAAGAGATTTATTAAGAGTGAAAAGAGAGTGAAAAACTTCAAACTGCGTTTTATCAGTGCAGTTCCTTGTCGGCTGTTCGGCATTTGTTGTTTTGCTCACGCCCCCTATTTTGTCTTTCTAGTTTAAAATAAATTAGGTAAATTGGCCTGACTAATAATGTAATAATTTTAATATTATTACCAAAAACAATATTATTAATTAATATATATATATTAATACTAATAATATAGTTGCCCTTGACTTTGTTATTATTCTATAAGCAGAACCCTAAGGGAAACCTACTTCGGCCATCCGAAGGTTAACATAAAATAAATTTAATAAAAAACATTGATATTCAAGGTCTTTTCTTTTCATAGTTAATAGCAGGCACCTGGGACAATATTAATTTTGGATATTGTCTCAATTTCATAATGGAGAATAATATGAAGACGATACAATAAGCCAGAATAATATTATCCAATTAATATCGTGGCTGCCACGATCAGGGTGTACTTATCTGTTGGACACGTGACACTCCTGGAATATAAGTTACTCTCTTCACTTCCAAACAATTTACCTGGAACGAGAGGGAGAAGGTGAAACCAATGAGAGAAACATAAATCACACACTTAATTATTCAATGCAAAAACAAGAACAGAGGCACAAAACTGAGAACAAGAACTGAGACTGAGATTGTTTTATTATGGCTTTATGACACTGCCCAGCTGCTTGCATTCATGGAAGGCGCGGTCACATTCTGAATCTCTAAAACAGGATGTGAGAAATGTTAATCATATTTTAGCTTTCTAATAAATAAAAGTTAATCTATTGTGTCTTCATTTATTAATATAAATATTTATTATTGCCATTGTCTAAAGTGACTCCAATTAATGAGATCAACAAAGCAGTGTCATAACCCTAAAAGCTCTGAGTATTTAGCTAACAGCCTGTAATATTCCAGTATGTTATTTGAGACTTTATACTTTTATAATGTTGAGAAATCTAGCATATTGATGCATAGTTTAGGGCTGTTACCCATATTGCTGCTGCTAATAAGTAAACGATAACACTTATAAATATATGTAATTATTTTGTATGGCTTTCAATTGCGGAAAGTGACTCCAATTAATGACAGCCAGAATGCAGTGTCATAGCCCTATAATCACCGAGTTTTTAGCTAGCAGCCTGTTATACAGTAGTATGTTATTTAAGGATTTATACTCTAATAATGTTGAGAAATCTAGCATATTAAAGCTAGGCATTAGTTTAGGGCTATTTTCACAGTGTGCTGGCCGGGGACTGGCTGTTGTCTGGTGACATGTCGCCTGGGGCATCATAATCACATCCATACATCTTTGGCCCCGAAAACTTTTCGCAGGCAGCTGTCGCGGCTTTTGCGCCTGCAAATGAAGTGCTAAATTATGCTAAATGTGCGCCAAAATGTGATTTGAATGTGCAGAACAAGGGCCCTGGCCCTTGGCCCTTGGCCCTCTGAATGAGTGTGCACGGCGAGGACACACACACAGGTGTGTGCGTGTATATTGTGCTGGGGGTCCCAGAGAAGGATTGGCAGTCGATGATAATCGGGACGGGCTCCTCCAATCTATGGTCGTCATCATTTAAGGGACATTACACTTTCCTTATCCTTGTCGCGAACAGACTCTTCCATGTCGTATGAAAACAAATTACTTTCAAGCGAGTAATCTTGGGGCCAGTCAAGGGAAAGCGGGTGGCGCAGTGGGGGAAACCCAGCGGAAAAGTCGGGGGAAAAGGCATTGAAATGGCGCTGCGAGCGAGTTTCGCCTGCGTCATTGCTTCAATTACAGCAACAGTCGGCGGGGCAGTACGTACACGCAACAGATTCTGGGATCCAGAGCCACCACCCCACCCTCCCGGATTTTCCCTCGATTTCCCCCGCCGAATGATATGCGAATTATGTTCGCCCCAAAAAAGCAAAAAAGCTCAAGAAATAGAGTATGCCATGCAGGCAACGCCGTCGAACTGGGCCGTTTCAGAGAGGACCAGCGGAAATTGAAAGGTTCCGTCGTAGAGCACTGTCCCTGTCCTTGTCCCCGCCGGAAAATGCCACCCACTTCCTGTGTGTGTGTGTGAAATCAAAGTTTCGCCAAGAAATTATTTCGTCGTTATTCCCGGAAAACACACACATTTCGAAGTAAGGAAAAAAAATGCCACAAGAATATATTAAGGAAATTGAGGAAATAATTGTTTAGAAAACACCTAAGAAAAATATAGATATATAAATAAATAAATAGATATATTTCCTTCAATAAAAAAGGGAAATTTTAATGCACAACAAACTTAATTTTCAGCTAAAGTAATTCATAATTTCATTGAGTTGGAACCTAAACAAAGGAAGGTGGTGCTCATGTGAACTTTGCCAAAGAAATAACTTGCAAACAAAGCAAACACTCACATAACTCAGAAAGTTCTTAATAAATAAAGATACGAAGCTTTGTTTTGTATTTCGTACTCGACTGGAAGATCCCCTTCAAATAGTTTTTAATTAAACAAAAAGCCAAAGACGCCAAAGGACTTTGTGAGAAAGTCAACGATGAGAATGTAACGAAAAGCCGACGTCAAGTATTATTAAAATTTCTGGGCAAATGACATTAAAAGTTGGAATTTTGCATACTTTGTGAGAGAAATGAAATGCAAATGGAAGCCAGGAGCTGCCCCAGAAATATTTATACAATATATTAACCGAATTTCGGCTATCCTCATTCTGGGTAATTGCCTGGCCGAGAATTCGCACAGTGCACCGAATGATTGTGCTTTTCTCCAGGGCCCTTCCTTTGCCTACTTTCCTCGACTTTGCTTTGCTGTTTATCCATCCTTGCCCCATCCTTGCCTCATCCTTGTTCCCATCCTTGCTCCATTTTCGCCCCTGCTAAGTGAATGAAAACGAAACTTTAATTGAAACGAACGTTTGGCGTGCGTTTTTGGGTTAAGTGATTGATTATGTCCTGTTTGCCTTTGTACATGTATACGTGCACATAAGCACACTGAGCGGAACAGGGGGCCAGTGTCATGGCGTCACTTCTGTCTAGAGTTGGGGGAAAGCTCCACTGAGACATAGCTATTCTTAGAGATTTTCTATTTCTATTTCTACTAAACATCCATATTCCATGGCTTCCTTTGTTTTTCCTTTGGAAAAGTGAGTACAGAGTACCCGGTTTGTGACAGTGTACGCAGTGGAGCAAACGCACAGCGACGCAAACATAAATTTTTGGGCCGTCTGCCGCTGTTATTATTGTTATTGTTAAGCTGCCTCTGCTCCTGGGCGTGGCACTTACACACTGCGAACTGGGAAGGACAACGTGACAGACTGACAGCCAGGTGAGTGTGCGGGGTGTGTGCCGAGTGTGTGGGAGGTGGGAGGTGGGAGAGTGTCTGCCGCAAACTTTCTGGCTACCGGCTACAATTCATTCAGACAAAAAGTCCGCTACAATAAAAGCGAATCGCGCGCGAAATCGAATCAATAATTTAATGCAGGCTCACCTCCATGTCCCTATTGATATGTATATGTATATGTATATGTGTATATGTATATGCATATGTATATGTATATGCATGTATATATGGATGTGGGTGTATCTGAGTGTGTACAGGGCATATATACGATATACCCCGACTGGCAGGGCGGCCACCGCTGTGGCCAAGTTAACGCAACGTCAACGTTTGACGTACATAATAATAATGTCCCCTGCCCTCGGACTTGGCTTGTTTGCCGCTTGTTAGGCTCCCCGAACCCCTCCGCCCCTGATTTGCCTCTTTCTGGGCCACTTTTCCCTCTGATTTGCCTCTTTCCCTGGCCAGTTTTCCCCCTCACTTGCCCTGGCCTCTTTTCCGAACATGAGCAGCTTGGTCTGCATGGAAAGTTGGCGCCAGCGGAGGACTTGGATTGATCTCAGATGGTTACAGTGTGGTTTCTGCCAACTTTATTACCAAAAAAGCCTAAGAGAGTAACACAATTGCAGAGCCCTGATACCTTTTAGTCCCCTTTTTAGACCAATTATCTCTTTTTAGGGAACTAGATTCCATTAAACACTAAATAAATATAATAACTGAACGGGTCATTCTCTCTTTAGAGAAAACTCGGGGCATTAAAGCTAAGTAAGTAAGCAAGCGAGCTAGCAAATGTTTTTAGCAATCGAAAATATTATTTTATTGCTCATTATTTAATTATTTAGGGAGCCTGGGTCAAGTCAAGTCAATTATTTATATCCCTGCTAAAGTCCAAATAGAAATTGGTAAAAAAAAGGTTACGAAAGCAGCTCAGATCAATTAAGTCATCATTGATGTCTAAGAGGAAGTGATATTATATCGGTTATATCGGTTATAACCCAAACTCCTGTCCTTAAGATGTGCCTGTTGCTGATATGAATATTTCGACACTATGTTCAGTATCAAGTGCCCAAGTTAACACTAATTTTGACTGGAAAAACAAGTCAGAAAATGCAAAAAAAAAAGAGAGAGTACGAGCTGTGATATCGCTGAAGAGAGAGACCTATTCGAGATAAGATCCACTCGAGCTCGGAGGGGCTCGATAGGCGGCGGCCTTGTCCGTTCCGAGATACTAGGTATACCCATAGGCTGCCCAGTTAGTTATATATTTTAATTGCAATTCCGTGGCAGGTCCAACTGGCTGTTGGGGCTTGTCTTCCGGCGTCGGGGCTGCACTTAGCGGAATTGCAAATGGCTTAAGTAGCTGGAACAAAAGCGATTGCCCTCAGTTTCCGCTGGCTGGCGATTGGCGATGGTCTGGAAAATGCTGCGCTCCCTGAGGACCCTGCTCTGCGTCAGTATCCTGGGCAGCCTGCTCCTGTTCCTGCTCTGCCTGACGGTTTGCCTGCGACAGGCGGTGCCACCGAATGACTTATCTCTGCCTGCCCAAGCTGGCTCCGTCGACGAGTCCAGGAGGTGGTGGGCGGAGCTGGAGCTGCTCAGGCAGCGCGAGAGCCAGCGGCAGAAGGAGTTTCAGCTGGACAGGGAGCAGGACCTGGAGCAGCTCAGGCAGCGCGAGAGTCAGTGGCTGAAGGAGCTTCAGCTGGACAGGGAGCTGGACCTGGAGGCACTGCTGCGCAGCAACGAGGACGAGGACTGGGCCCGCGGACCCGAGTGCGCCCCGTATCCGCGCTACGAGGACCTGGTGTTCAAGAGCCCGCACTTCCAGGAGACGCGGCACCACAACCTGACCTACTACCTCTTCGGGGCCTACTACGACAGCCGGCCGCGGGTGGCCGAGGTGATGGTGCTCAGCATGATCAACACCTGGCAGGGGCCCTATCCGGAGACCTACTGCCAGATGTGGTTCGAGGGCGAGACGCTGCCGGAGCTGGTGCCGCTGCACCAGACCAAGCTCGGCTGGTACCCGCAGTGGGGCCACGCACCGGGCGTGGCCTTTTCCACGCTCCTCACCTTCCGGATGCTCTCGCCGCGCATCCCCCAGCTGGTGGCCCTGGTCTTCGGCAACCGCTGTGCGGTGCCGCAGAACGCCCTGAAGGTGGTGCAGCCGCCGCCCCGGGCCTCGCCGCACCCCCGGCGGCGCCTGAGGACGGGCGTGTGCCTGAAGTACCTGCGCTTCCCGGACGTGGACATGTCCGAGCGACTGGTGGAGTGGCTGGAGCTCATGCGGCTGCTGGGCGCCGGCCAGGTCCGGGGCTATGACATCGGCCAGCTGCATCCGAATGTCTCCCGGACCCTGGCCCACTACACCCGGCCGGAGGACGGGTTCCTGGAGCTGCGTCCCTACCAGATGCTGCCCTCGGTCCCCGGCCTCGAGACCCTGTGCCGCCAGCAGAACGAGGTGCTGCTCTACAACGACTGCCTGTACCGGAGCATGTACGAGTTCGACTACGTTGCCGTGATCGATGTGGACGAGGTGATCATGCCGCTGGGCAGGCTGCGCAACTGGCCGGATCTGCTCGAGGAGCTGGAGGCCGCCGATGACAACTGCACGGCGCGGTGCAGCTACTGCTTTCGGAACGTCTACTTCCCCAAGGAGCTGCCCCCGGACCCGCGGACGCCGCCCTGCTTCCACATGCTGGCCCACGTGACCCGGGTGGCGGAGCACCTTCACTGGTCGCTGGCCGCCAAGTGTCTGCACAACACCGCCTATGCCACGGTGATGCACAACCACTTCCCCATCCAGTGTCGGGACTCCTGCGGGCCGAGCCACGTCGAGGTGGCCTACGGCCAGCTGCAGCACTACCGGCGCGTAGACCAGCCGAAGACACTGAGGGAGCCGCCGCCGAAACTGGACGACAACATCCGGCGCTTCCAGCAGCAGCTCGTCCGCAATGTCCTCGAGGTGCAGCGCCAGCTGGGCTGGCGAGGAGCAGCGTGACTGGCTCCTATATCTAACTGGCCTTTGTCTCCCGACCCTCCTTCCTTTAAGAGGCTCAAGTGGGCAGGACTCCCGCCCGGATTCCGTCTTTAATTGATAAGCAATGCATACTCCTCGTCAGGACTAGTTATCTTTCCTGTTCCCTATATATTAAGAATTGGAGAGCATAGGAGCAGCTAACCCAGCTTGGGCCTTGGACCCCTAACAGGCTTAAGGCTACTCCCTTTCCAAAAAATGTACTTGTTGCTTTTTGCGGCACATCTTTATCTCTAATTTAAGTTGTAAATTCCATATTTCTAGGGTAAGTTAGGACTCAGTGTCCTTTGTCATTTGTCCCTCGGCCAAAACTAATTTGATTTACATTGCAGTTCATGGAACCTGCTGGGGTGCCACCTGTCCTCTCGCACTTCGTCCCTTGGCCTGAAAGCCACATTTTAATTAGTGACGAGTGGCGAGGATTGGCGCAACATTTTCTGGCCCTCTCCCTGGACAATTTGCATTGGAAAGGGCTTTAGCTTATTTTCAGCCTGATTTATTTCAAGGGCTTCCTTTGTGAGCTGCAAAATGTGCCATATTTTTGCCTTTGAGCAGTGCTTTCCTAGTCCTAGCTTTAATTGGAGACACAAAAAGAGGAATTAGGTGGCATTGCCCCATATATTCATGACTCTCACATGAGGGCTTTGCTTCTCTTCTAGCTGGTCTTTCGAATGAAAGCTGCAGGAGCCCTGAGCCAATAGGCTGGAAAGCAGAACAAATTGCGTATTCATTTGTGATTTTTACAATGTTAAAGACTGCCTGCTGGCTGGCCTTGACTGGGATTTAATTAGTGAAGAGCCAGGAGCCTCGGGAGGACCAAGTCTAAATGCATTCTATTGCAATTGCTGACTTGGCTTTGCAGAGTCCGACTCGAAGGCTTAGAGGCCTGAGGCCCCTTCGCTGGCAGGCAAAAATTGCGCATACGCCCCGTTGCCCGTGGCAGGTGGATCTTTGTTGCCTCGCCGATCATGGAGGGGCCTGTGGAACTCACTAAGCCGAAGAGGAAGTCCGCTTCGGTTAGTTTTGCTGTTGCCGCTGCCATAAATTTCAGAACTTTGTCCGGGACTTGTGGCGGGCCCTTTGTCTCTCGTTTGTGCTCGATATTAATTAAAAATATGTGGCACACACAACACACACAGGGTAACAAATCGATGGGCTGGCTCTGTGAAAAATTACGCTACAGCTGAGCTTCTTGGCCATAAATAACCCGGCGATTGTCCTCAAGAAGGACAGGCTCACTAATGGCAATATGCGGTGGCGATTACAACTCCATTTATTAAAAGCTGTCGCCAGCGAAATTAAAATCATTTTTCACGCGGCAAATGAGACACAAGGATGCGTGCTAGGACATATTAAAATATTCAAAAATGGCAAGCAAACAAAGGGCCCGAGCTGACAAATGAACGCCAAAAGTGCGCGACAATTTTGTTGCTTTAGAATTTATTATGGCTGCGGAATATCTATATATACACACGATATATATAGAGTGGCCAATACCCCGCAATGGAGAATGGCGAAGTGACAAATTGATGGCCTCCGCCGGCGTTGCCTTTTTACGGCTGTCGTCGTCGTATTCTGGGGCAATATTCTCAAACAATTATCCCGCTAATAATGCATATTAAAATGTAAATGCCCGGCCAGGTGGGCGTGGCTGGGCCCGAATTCATGGCTAAATTTATGGCCAGCAGCAGCGGCAGCAGCAGATGACAAAGCACTGAATAATAGAAGATATATACAGGACCCAGGGCCCCCGCCCCCGAAGCGCTCAAATTGGATCTTTACAGAGAATATTCCAGGGATTCCAGGGATAAGGACTAATCACACTCATTGTCCTTTGGACCAAAAAGGCAATTATTCATTTACTTATTTATTAGTTGGTCGAGATCAAACGGATCAGGCCTTAAAGCTCACTCTCTTCAAAAGGTAAATCTATAAATTTTAGGGTACTTAAATGAGTCAGGATCCGATTGGAGCTATGGCTTGTTGCTGCTTCTCAAGGATATCATAGGCAGGCATCCGCTAAGGACCCAACTGCCTGGCTTCCTTCCCAACCTCGTCCTGGCAACAGTCACGCACTTATTTTCGGGGGCGATAATTCGAGACCCTTGAACTGACTTGGCAACTGGGAGCCGGATTTGCTTCGGATTCGGAGTCAGGTTCGGAGTCGGAGTCGGATTCGGACCACCTCTTGGTCCTAGCCGCGGCCTATAGGATTTCATGGATTTAATTGTCACGTACACACATAGAGCTAGGCGGGGTGCCGCTGCTGCCTGGGATGGCTTATAATACGTGTTTATAACTCTGGTGCGCGATTTAGGCCATAAACGTGTGCTCCGTGACCTACGTGGCGTATACGTTACGCCTGCGAAGCGCTAAATGATTTATTTAGTGTATTTATTTAATCTATTTGATGACCTCACCCTCTCTTTGTCTCTGTCTCTGTCTCTGTGTCTGTCGGGTGCCCTCTTCGAACTTGAACTCAGACTTTAAGGCGGCAATAAATAAGAAATAGTAGAAGCAAGAGCATAGTAATACCAGCCCACACTCTATTTAAGTTCTGTGTTTAGTTTCGGTGCATTGAATATAATAAAATATCTCCTCTTTTTCCTCCAGCTATTATTGATTGAGAACTGAAGCCTCTAGAAACACCAACATTATTTGGGGGCTAACCTGGACTATTCCCTAAATTTGAGCGCTCTAAATAATTATATATAATAACAGACATAGCACTAACTTGGAAATATATATATTTAAATGAATTCATTTATTTTATATCAATTACTTCATAAAGTAGTTACATCTCTAAGCTGAATCAAACTCATTTAACTAAATTTTAAGTGCTTAGCACTCAAAATGAAATCTCTGAGGTAATTGTATTATTTTCTAAGCAAAATTCTTGGCTAAACACGCAGGGCTGGCCCCTTGCCATTGTCGTCTGCCTTGACCAGTTTTTCAGCATATTTGCGCCCTTTTTTGGCACTGGCAAAGGGGGCGTGGTCCAGAGATGGGCAGCCGAGCAAGTGCAACACTCGAATGTGACACGCATCGAATCACTCAACTCGAGAGTCCACTCAATGTCGCTCCAAATGAGCGCAGCCGAGTATTAGGACAAGCGCAGGGACTCTGCGGAGCAGCGGAACCGGAAGTGAGGAGTTGGATGCCAGGAGGAACGTGTCAAGTTCCCGGGAAGCCGGCTTTGGGCAGTCACTTGGCTGAAACTATATGCCAGTCATCGGCGGTTGGCTGCTTAAAGTTAAACAGCAATTAGGTTGCTGCCCAAAGAGAGTTCATTAAGGGATTAATAGTTGGAAGACAAATTGAAATGATGCATTAAATATGAGGCTCCATAAGGATATGGGAAAGATAAGAATATTGTGTGTACGATTTCCACAAATAATAGTTGGTTTTAAGAACTCATTTTATGGCAGTTGATGCCTTGACTTTGGATTGGCAACAAATTGCCCATGAAAATATCATCAAAATCATCAGTCAGAAGGTCCTTCGGCCGCCATGCTGCTGATGATGATGGAGATCATCCCTCTGACTCGACCGTTGGTCCTGGCAATAATATTTAACTGGCCGAAATGGCCTCGATTCCTTTATTTGTTTATTTCGTTTATTTCGTTTCTTTCGGCATATTGTAATTAAAATGGACGCCAAACGAAGGGGGCGGGGCCCAGGCCGGCAAAGCCAAGGCCCGGCCAAAAAGTTTCGTAATAAAAATCCGGTTAATAAACTTTGCATTCCTCTGCCAGTGAATATACGTGCATAAAAGGGATATATCTGTGCCCGCCACGCACATACACACACATATAGGCGGAACTGATAAATAATATTAAGAAATGTTTCGTACTCCGGTCTCTCCCCCAATATTCTTGTTTTTATTTTTTATTTTTGGGGATTTTAATTAAATCGTTTGCGAGCGCCGCCAGAAACAAAAAAAAAAAATGAAGCAGAGCGACAGACAGAGAGGAAATAAAGTAAAATGAAAACCGAATTGAAAGTTTATGTCAGCGAAAAATGGCGGTTCTATCTGCCTGTGTGTGAGTGCGCGCCTCTGTGTGCGTGTGCGGGTGTATGTGTAAGTGTGTGTGTGTGTGAGTGCGCAACCCGACGTCAAATATGTTTGAACAACTTTATTATGCAAAATGCCAAACATTCTCCAACTTGTAGACGTGGCTCTCACTCTCGTTCCCGCTATCCCGCTCTCCCGCGTTCCCTTATTTGTTCTCCCCTTTCTTTACTTTTTTATTGTTGTTGTGTCCGTGTGTGTGTGTGCGGGTGTGCGGCTGTGCGAGCGAGTAGATTGCTGTGCGCGCAAATCTCATTTGAATTATAATGATGACGCCACGCACACACACACACACACGCTGCCACACTCGGGGCAGGGAAAAAAGCGAAATTTATGGAAGGGTTTCGCTGTGGGTTTTCGGTATTCGAATGGGATATATCCTTAGAGAAGGGAGTGTATTCGATAAATAAAGGTATATCGGAAATATCGATAAGCAAGTCAAGTTTATAATTTGACATCTCAAATCGAAACTATATAAATGTATCGATATCACGCGATATACTAATGTAAAAATGTATTTAAAATCGAGGAGATGTTTATCGATATCCAGTTCAATGCTATGGTTAGATATTCCAGTTTCCAAAGTAAATATAAGTGATATTGATAAGTAATACCTAAAAATCGAAGCCATATTGATAGCTCTCCTTAGATTATTGTGACAGAAACCTCCTGAAATGCCCTGGCCTGGCAAGGACACAACAGGGTATTATTATCGCGCGCAGGATGCGGCCGCCGAACGCAATCAAAAACAGAGGGCCCGACCCAGAAGGAACCCACCTGCTGGACCCGCAGAAGAGCAGGTGGGCAGGTGGGTCCCAGTGCCGATTTGGATATAATATAGCGCGAAATGCGCGGAGTACAGTGCGGTACATACCTGAACATGCTTGCGGCGGCAGTGGGAATATCAGCGTCGTGGAGCTCTTCCGCCTGGCGACCGCGCAGCCCAGAGACTGCGGCTTGAAGCTCCGCAGCTGCTGCATGAAGTCGGAGCACTCCATCAGGGCCACGTCCGCGAAGTGCAGGTCGCACAGGATCTGGTTCTGCAAAGGAGGAGGAGGATACACTCAGAGGTTTTCGGATATATTTCATTATATCAAATTATTAAGAAACAAACTCGGTATACATTATTATTTCTATAGTATTAGTGCCCAGGAATTTTTTTGTCTCAGAAATACATTTCTTAAAGTCTCTTTTTTTGGCCAAGTGCTGGAGTAAGCTATGGCTATATATTTCCCGCCGTAAATGATTTATTCGGGCATCATTTGTGTGCCCCTTCTTGGGCTGCTCCTCTGTGCATATGTAATTCTGATTAAGCCACTTGCCGCACATGCAACACGCCGTGCAACCAGCAGCCGGAGTCGGAATTCGGAAGGCAGACTCCCTCACGTCATTACGAGTTCGGCTTTATGGACCTCGAAATGAGCGGTTGCATTTCAAATGAGTTTGCAAAAAATCAACGAAAAACCCACAAAATCGCTCATTATTTGTGCCTTTCGGCGGCTCAAATTCGCTGTTACTGGCATTGTCCAAACTCAGTCATTATTCCTGGCACAGGTGCCTAATTAGAAGGGGTTTTCAGGCCCATTTCAATGGTATATCAAATTGCAGAGGCAACTAGTAATTGGGAGAGGAAAAACCTATATTTTCAGACATTAATGACCAGCTGTTGTTCAGCGAAAGGGAGTGCGTACTGCAACAGTTATATATATGGCAAAAATACCTCCCCTGGGTCTATATAAATTACTCAAGTTATATTGCCTGCTGTAGGCCTACACTTACCTTGAATCTCCTGGCCCGCTTCTGGTTGGGTCCAGTCAAGTTCAGCCCGCAGGAGTTGCAGCGCAGACACTCCTCATGGTAGTGGTTGTTGTCGTACAGCGGCGATGGCTCTGCAAGGGGAGAAGGAATATGCCAGGTTGAGTCTCGCAAATTGATTCAGCGCAGGAGTCCCTAAACATGGGCACTCATTTGCATGAGCATAAGGAAACCATGGGGCACCAGTGCCGACCAGTGCCTGGTGGCCACACCACCCCATGCCCACATGCCCACATGCCACACACTACTCCTTCGTGCACCAGCGGTAGCGACTCAATTACAAACGGAAATGAGTTTCTAATACACGCAAATTGGCAAAGGATGGAGGACATGAAATTGTTGCTCGTCGAGTTGATGAATGGCTGTTGATGGGCGCCCGCCATACCCTCACCGCAGAGGGTCTCAGCTGAGAGGCCTCACTGGCATCTAAAAACATGGCCAATGTTTCCTCCCCAGTTATTTATCAGTTATTTAAATACATAAATAAAGCCGCAATTATCGAGTGCATTATTATTAGCCTCTTCGTCAAGGGTATTCGGTGGAGAGTGCTCCGGCTGAGAGGCTTGGGCTTTTCGGGGCTGTCAGGACTTGGCAATCAAGTAGCTGTAATAATGAGCAAGTGTGCGTGGCTCTCCGCTCTCCGCTCTCCGCTGACGGCTCTCAGTTTGCCCCTGCACCGGAAATCATAATTAAATGAATCAGGCAAGCGGAAACACATTATGAGCTGACAGACCGAGTCATTGTCAGCGCTGTCATCGCATCAACTCATATCCTGGCGGGACTCGCTTCTGGGGCAATCAACAAATGTGCTTCGCATTTCATTAGCTGCCCCAAAGGCTCTCCAACGTTATGGGCCAGGCATTGTAGTAAAGTCATTATGGAGAGCCCTTGTGGCGGCGCGGCGCGGCGTGGCGCTTCGCGGCCTGTGGCTTGTTGCACGCTGCGTATGAGCAATGCGCGCTTAATGAATGATTTCGGAATGAATGTCTTTGAATCGAACAAAGCGAGAGAGAGAGATGGATTCACCAACAAGGCAATCGTCGGCATTTAAAATATGCTTTATTTATGCCTTTACCTGCGCCACGGGGCGTATGCGTGATATTGCATATGAATACCTCTTCCCATAAATGTCTTTGTCACCAAGGACCCTCGTGTGAACTTTGGCTACCCAAAAGGGCCCACAAAGTTGCCCTAATGGAGCTTTAAATGAGGAGCCCCTAATTCTGCCCCCCAGCCGAACTAAGCGACCAAAGTAATGCAATGAATGTCCTGCGAGTGTCCAGGAGCTGGCCATTCCTTGCAGCAATCTGCAATCTGCCGCAAATTGCATTGTCAAGTGCAGGACAAGCGACCGAAATGAGCAGCACAAATGGAGCTGGGAGTCAGGAGCCAGGAGCTAGGGGCCAGAAACCTCCAAAGCCCTGTCATTCAGACAGGTTTAGGCCATGGCTCACCTAAGCGACACTGGCAGAAATACCTTTAATTTGCAGCATACTTTCAGGGGAAGCCTGCCTGTGAATAATGTGGTGTCTTTCTTTTAGAAAGAGTTGAAGGGCAATTTAAGGAGGTAAATTTAAGGTATGCCTTTGTGAATATGTCAACCTTAGCTGGCTTTCTCCCTGTGCTGAGCTGAGACCTCAGGCCCTGATTGTTCAACTTTAATGACCCCCTGAAATGGGTGAAAAGCTATTTACGCAGCTCGCGAATTTTAATCAGAAGACGCGCTACAAATTTGACTAATTGAAAGAGGACAAAATCGAGTGGCATTACTCGCCAGCTAGCCAGCTCCTTGGGGATTGTGAGTCTGGTCCGGAGCTCTTCATATTTTATTGCCTCCCCGCCTTGACTTGACTCTACTTCACTACACTTTCTCTGAGTTTTGGCCCGAGTTTCGCCACGACTTCTGGCCGACTTTCGCCGAGTTGGTTGCGGGGCTTCTTCCTTTTCTCATTTGCTTTTATGACAGCTGCCGCATTGAAAAGTTTGCATCTGCACTTTGCAGCTGCCGGAGGCGCCCGGCTCTGGCCCGTCTCTGTCCCTGGCCCTGGCCCTGGCTCTGGTATAATATAAATTCATGACTTTGATAAATTACCAACTAATGACCCAAAAGAATGGCAAACTTCTGGTTTTTAGTGCAGAAATCAAGCGTTAACTTTTCGGTGGCGAGGGCGGGGGCTGCTAGGGTTAGCTATTTGGCTTTTATTGTACGCCCGCCCTGTTCGAAACAATAGCTGCTTAATGGGTCGTGACAGGCGCTCTCTTGGCCCCCTTAACCCTTGTCCCGGCCACTAGTTTGAATGGTTATATACCCCTGCCGGAGCCCATAATCCGCACGATCTGAATAGTGGGGCACAGCCCAGTTAATCAGTTCGGAAAATATACATATTGCGAAATCCACTTATGGTCGCCTGCTGGGATTCTTCCGGTAAGCGGGGCACGGTCACACTTGTGTCCAGGACTCGTTGCATCCGAGTAGCCTCCACTCTGCGGGGTAGGGGGAGATAAATGCAGGGTCGCTGGCTGACAGGGGGATGGTGGGATGTGCACACTAACTTAATTGAGCGTAAATAATACTGGAGCAGGGCTAGTGGCCCATGAGCAGCCACGGATGCTGCGAAGAACCCAGTCGACTTCAGTGCACTTTCATACAAATTACACACAGCGCCCAGAGGACGGGGGAGACGGGAGTCCGGGCAGGGGGAAGCCTGCGCTGCAGCCCTGCACTAATACATTTTTCAACTTTTAATAGGGCCACAAAACGCTCACAAAATTCATAAAACGAAACGCCAAGGCATCAACTTATGGTATTATGACACTACATAGTGGCCGTCATGCATTTTTCGGTAAATGGGGCAGGGTCACACTTTATTTTAAAATTTATTTAAAGCCTTGCAGCTAAAAAGGTACACACTAAAGGTTTTTTAACAATATCTAATATATATATAATTAAAAACAGGTTCTAAGCAATAAGATAAAAGCCAAATAATACATTTTGCCATAATACCATAATATATTGATCTTGAAAAGAATAACAAACACGTTTTGAAGTAAGTTCTGACCGTAAAAGGGAAAGTTCCGCTAGTGGCGACTACTTTTGGGACACTAAATAAATATTCAGCCAGCACTTTCCCTGGAAACCTTCAAAACCAAGCTAATGCGACTGCAATGCCCGCTGCCTTGAGCTCTCCAACCCGACTGCTGGCCAAAAGGGATATATATATATAGAAGCCATCAGATCCCCTGTCGCGTGGGCCAATTAACGCTGACGGCAACCTGTCATTAGCCGTGCGAGAACCGCCATCGGTTTGTCGCATTTTGCTGATTATTGCACGGCAATTAAATGGAAGCATATCCATTTTGCTGAGCTGCACTTGCCGCAATGTGTGGCACGGCGGGTCACCGGGGGTCAGCGACGGGCAGCGTGTACGTGTGCGTATTTATGGGTCAACCGGGACCAGAAAGCCACCCCGCCGGGGACCCCAGTGCACACACGCGATGTGCCAGGACTCAACCCCTGTGAGCGTGCCACAAAGCCAGGGACAGGAAGCCAGGAAGGCCGCAAGGAAGGGGAAGTTTGCCAAAGTGCAGCATTAGCGTGACTTTTTTACGACGCACGCTGCTGCTGCCGCTGCTGCTGCTGCTGCTGCGGAAAATCTGTCACACAGATCACACACTATATATCCACTGCAGCTGCTCCAACGCCATCTCGGCGAATCAATAATATATTGTGCATCAAGTATACGCCCCGTGTTCGCAGGGAGGAGTAGTGCCGCTGCCCTGCTCTACGCTGTTGCAAATGTGAATGACACTTGTCTGTTGCAAATCTTATAGAATAGATTGAGAGCTCAATAAGTAACTTGTTTAACCAACATTTTTCTTTTTATATTTTATTATCAAGCATTAAGACCAATCTTAGGCAGTAATAAACTAACTAAGGGTGCGAGTTCTGTATTTTTTCCCCGATAAAGTCTCTCTCTATCATTTTGCCAGAAAAGCCGCTCTTTATTCGGGCTTGAAAGGATTTAATTATTTTTGGCGCGTTCTTGAAAATCTCAAAGGACCGCCTGAGAGTAGGGACCTATAACTATGACTAGGGTAGGAGCTAGGCCACATAAATTCCAAAGTCGGCACGTAAAATGTTTTTCAGCGGCATAATGCGGCTTTTAATGGAATTAACGTGCGCAAAAATGTTTCGCCGCCGCCAACTAAATGTTCTCCGCTGGCCCCGCCCACTTTTCAGCCCCAGTAGGCCACAGGCCCACATATATATCCTGCCAACAGCCGAAGTAGACGGCGCCAAGCCAAATGGATTTAAGGCTCAGTGCGCACACCATGTACGAATGAGTTGTGATTAATTTTCGGGGCCGCAAATTTGATTTATAAACATGAACCGCACTTTGGCTCTGGCACTTGTTGAGTCCCACGAGCAGGCAGCAGATGGAGCCCAAGGAGCCCAAGGAGCCCAAGGAGCCGCAGGAGCCGAAGGATGTGGGCCAAATTGTGCGAGTTGCGTGCCAGGCGATGATAATCGCTAATGGATCGAGTCACACATGTCGAACTCCTCGATGGATTTATTGTCGCAACTTTTGCCGGGGAGAGCCAGCTCGGTTGGGGCTCTGATTTGGCATTAGTTTAGTCTCTTAACTTGGTTGAGCAGAGTCTGGGTCTGAGTCGGAGGCATACTCTGTCCTTTTCCCAAAAAGTTTAAATGGAAAATTTGTGCGTATCAATGGGGGGATTCCGCAACTAAATTCCAGCTTGTCCCTAATCCCCAGACAGGAATTAGCCGGAGCTCCTGCTACATCCTTAGCTGTCGAGGGATAACAGAAAAAAGAGAAACGTGTGAATCTTTCCGTATCCGCAGCCGTATCCGTATCTAACCTCCGCCCGGGGCAGGGCGAGGAAGCAATTTGCATAAAAACTTTCGTGGAAAGTGTGGAAAAGCGTATGCGAGTATGTAGATTTAGCCCAAAAGTGCAACAAAAGTTAATTCGGTTTTGAAATGGTTGTGAGCGTGCAAGTTTTCAGATATCCACCCACACCCCGCACCCACAACCACACCCCCGCACACACACCCACTTGGCGAACAACAAAGGGATGTGTGCGTGTGAAAATCTTATTTTTTGCCAGCGAAAAACTTGAGGCAAACTTTTTTATTTCGGCCAAAGGAACTTGGCCGGCTCCTTTGCCCCATTTCATATCATCTTTTCTTGTTATATATATTATTCCTTTTTCCCCGCTTATACTTCTTGTACTTGAGCCATTTTTCGGGACCTGCGTGCCAGGTCCTGGCCATTAGCCGGCCCTCTCACATCCTCGCTCAATCAATGTCAGCTCTGTGGACAACTTTCGTCCGTGTTCATGTTCCCGCAGTTAAATCAGTTGGAATTTTATTGAGTAAACTGCTTTGTAATTATTTCCATCATGATGCCACGTCATGCTGCCACATCCTTGCCATCCAATTAGCAGGCAGCGACAACATGTTGCGGTCCTCCCAGCTCCAGTCCATCTGCCTGCCCCTCGTCGCTTTGACTTTTTGTGGCCCGACTGAGGCTGAGGCTGGGACTGAGGGTTCGGGCCTGGTTTGGGGTTCGACTTGGCAATTGGTACTAAATAAGAGAGAGCATTGTCCCCTTTGTTTTTTGACAAAAAGGTAATCAGTGTGGCAGCAGCGGCTTAAAATGATTACGAATAAAACAAAAAACTAAAAGATTCTAAGGCAAAATGCACAGTTTCCTCAACTATTCAGAATAGAGAATATGCCAAATTCGGTTACTAAAATCGATAACTGCCCAGAAAAATTCTAATCGAAATGGCTCGCTATATCGAAAAGACTCCGATATTTATCGATTATTTCTAGCTTCTCCATTAAAAGCTATCTGGCAACCTGTTAAAGGTATTTATACACTTGGTAAAGTGAATATTATTAAATATCAGTCAGGTTCTAAGCAGATTGATTAAAGCAGCTTGAAATATTAATCGCCAGACTGACCAGATCTACCGAGAAGCCCGCAATCTCCTTAAGCGGTCTCTCGGACCGTTTAAGACTTTGCAAAGCCCTGGTCTCTGGTCTCTGAGCAGACAATGAAATGGAATTAGTAATTGACCTTAAATAGTCGCCCTATTTATACGATGTACACTGGCTGGACTGACTGGACTGGCTGGACTGGCTTATCGTGCGAGGCCAGGAATTAATTAAATTCTTAGCGTCTGGGAGCGACTACAGGGAAATGAAAGCAATAACTTCAAACTTCAACGCCAGGCTACAGGACACACAGGACGCGCTGGAGGCGGAGCAGGCGGAGCAGGCGGCGCAGGAGAAGGAGACTTTGTAAGCATTGCTGGTTAATGGGTCAGGTGATTTTCTATTGTCCTCGCCCGTTGTCCTCTTTCCCGCCGGACTGCATGTTTAATCCAAATTACTAAAAGACACACACAAGGAGACAGCGACGACGACGACGAGTCCTTTGTTTGTCCCAGTGTCCTGTCCATGTGTGAGCCAGAGTGTAGGCGAGGTGGCATTGCCAGGACTCCATCTTGTCCAGCCTTGTTTGCTGTATTTTAATGAATCTATGAGTCGGCCGTCCTGTGTGCGGTGTTAATTGAGCCAAAGTCAAACATTCTGTCTGGCCAACATAGCCGCTAACCCATCGCTCCTCCCCCCGGCCCAGCTCAGGCCCCCCGTCCTGCTCAGTTCAATTAGTGCCAGCGAGGCTTTCCCTGTATATTTTTATGTGGAATTTTCCTTTTTTTTTCGGTTTCGGTTTGATTTTGCCTTGCGTGCTTCGGCTGCTCTGTGTGTTAATTTGATTTTATGAAAATAGCCGCAAGAAAGGCCAAAAGGAAACGATTTCAGGCGAAGGTGCAACCAGGGAAAAGGGGCGCTGCAGGTGCATTTTGAGTGCCTCATAAAGGCCAGACTGGGGAGATTCTTTGCTTAAATTGTATTTCTATCTATATGTGTATAATGTTCGATTGAATTGGGAAAATTGATTGAATCAATTATAGTTCGGTTCACCTTTTCCTGTCCCGGGACACTTGGCTAGATTAATAACTTCTCGTGGGGCCCACTGATTGAATGAGTTAGTAGATTCGCTGACAGTTTCCTCAGTTTCCTGAGTTTCCCGAGTTTCCTGAGTTTCCTGAGCTCCCTGAGTTTCCTCAGCTTGCCAGTTTCCCAGCCCCTAATGGCGATGGGAGCTTTCCCTGTGGCCAGAATTTAGAGCAGACTAAGAAGCTTTTCTCCGAAGATATTGATTTCCTCGAGGCATTAAGCTGACTTATGGCCCGCGGTGTCCAGGGGGTTGTAATGCGTACAACGGTGCGTATGATTGACGAAAGGCGTCGCAATTTGGATACTCCTCCACACACACACACACATACACACACGCCTTCGATATGAGAGGGAAAGTGTGGAGAAAGCCAGGGAGAAAGGGAGAAAGGGAGAAAGGGGAGGCATAACAAGGAACAGACAACAATTGACGGCCACCATCTTGTTTGGCAAATAAACGCGAGCCATTACCACGAAACTAAAATGCTGTCTCAATATTATTATTATTATTATTATCATTTCTATGGCGCTATAGCCGCCGCCGTCTCCTGTTTTATGGGGCTCCTTGTTATTTTTCTTCGTTGTCCTCGTCCTTGTCCTCTTCTCTGCCCCTCCTCTGCCTCTCCTCTGCCTCTTTCTGGCACTTTTTATGCGACACTCGTGTTTGACTGTCAAATATTTCAGCAGCCCGAAAGTGACAGCTGTTAATGGCATTATACATTTGTGCGGTGGCCACGCCCCTTCTGGCGGCAGGCAGGACAGGTGGAGTCCATCATCCAGGCTCCTCCTGCCTTCCTGCCTCCCTGGCTCCCTTCCCGCCTTAACACTTTGCATTTTACGACCTGGCCAACCGGCTCATTTGGAAACTTTCAAGCTGCCAATTTCGAATCGAATCGGAGCGGCGTCAGCTGCTAATTCCCTCGATTACGAACTGTTTTATGAGTGTGCCAGGACCCCCCTCGGCCAGCCCATCAATCAGACGGCCATCCATCAAGGAGTACTGCCCGAATGCATCCCCAGCACTTTTCCGCGGGCACAAATACCTCTTCTTTTTCGGCTAAACTTTCATATAAATCAATCTTTCGGGCCGGGCAATCAATTAGACGCCAAACAATTTCTGTGTCTGTGCCATTATTGATGCGTTCATGAAAACATATAATATATAGCTGAAGGAGACAGCCCTGAAGAGTAGAAGGAAGCTAGAGCTTGACCTTGTCGAGAGGTGAGATTCCTAGAAGCCAGCTGGATTTGGCCATCTTTTTTCTGTGTTTAACACACTCGCTGCTTTCGTGCTTGCTTTAAGCCAAGTTTTAAGAATTAAATCAAAGGATATTATGCCATTTAACCCTTTAAAGTCAGCTTAATCAATTATTATTATTATTACGGCACTGGTGTCTCCCATTAATTAAAGTCCTTCTGCCACATAATAATTATAGCAGTTATAAACAATATAGACTATATGGCATTCCCCAGAAGCGGTATTAAGCCGTACTTTTTCCAGGATTATGACGTGGCCTGGCCGTCCATCGATCCAAATTTGGTAATAAAAGTGTCCCTCGTTTCTTGTTTTTGTTTGTGAGCTTTGTTTGGCCATAAATTAACATTAATTTCGTGACCCGTGACCCCTGACCCCAGCCCCCTGTTGTTTGCTCTGCGGCCGCGTTCGTGTGCATCGTAAAAAAGCAATTATAAAAATTAATGCAATCGATGGGCAGTTGAGATACTAATTGGACTACACTCCGGCCATTGTCGATAATCCTTTGGCGGACCCTAGTTAATGGATTGGCTGGCCAAGGCAAATATTTAACCCCTTAAGTGCTTAAATTAATTTGTAGGTGAAGCCGCAGTAAACCCCCGATTGCCGACTGATTTGGGAAGCTCACAATGCTAGATTTATGAATACTACTCTACGTGCTCGCTATTTTCGGGTTACTGCCACTGAAAGTTGATAAATCGCTGTCGATGTCCTGTTGATTATCCTTAATGCGCTCGCCGCTCCCCTTGATTGACTCTTAAAGGCGGACACAGGGCACTTGCTGGCTGATTGGGACTAGCAGCGGGCCAGGGAGGGAACCCAGGGCTTGGGGCGAGGCTCACACTCAGTTTTAATTAGTGAGTCCTGGCAGGACAGCAGCAGCCGCTGCTGCGGCGTAAATCCTTTCCAGGACGCTTAATTGAAGGGCCATGTGGCATGCGGAGCTCTCATGTTCACAGAGGCACTCGAAGTGCTCCTGGCTCCTTAATAAGCTGATTAACATTCGTATGCAAATTGCTCACTTCCTTCTTTCTTGAGAGGATCCTCCACTTCGTTTGATCTTTCAGTCAATTAAGATTTGGCTTGCTATTCTGTCAGAGTTTATACTCATTCCCGATTCAGGATGATTGCGAAAGGGACAACTTTTTGCCAACTCGGCGGTATATCCTTTCGCCTTATTATACAGCCCGAAAAGCCCCCATGAAAGTACACTGCAGCAATATTTGTGAACAGTTTAGTGACTTAGCCAGGCAGGTCCTAGGCCCGGTCTGGATCTCCCAGTGCAGCCATGGGGTTTGGCTTTGAATGCCGCTCCGCCTGGCTGCAAGTGGAATCAGTGAATTTTGCATTTCAAGGCGCCAAAGTTGCCCGCGAAGTATCAACTTGTTGCACCGGCTGGGAAATGGCAATGGGAAGCGCCAGATGCGGATACTATATGGCCCGGGTCTGTAATGACAAGGCAGGGGTCTGCCTGGGCCATCGAGCTGGCATTTCATTTCATTCATAAGCCAGCCAGAGAGCCCTCATTCAGATACTCTCACACAGATACCCACACAGACACTGCCCGGCCGACACACGCACACTCGGACAGCCAGCAGCCATTGCACTTTCCACTTTCATTCATTAAAAGCCCCAACCTGCCTCCCTGCGAGGCGGGGTGACGCCAGAAGATGAAGAAGGCTGGGGCTTGTGGCCTGAGGCCTCCAGGAGGTCCTCAGTAGTATTTCGGGTCATTTCGTACTCCTTAATCAATAAAGTTCTGGGAAATAGTGGCGAGCTGCCGGAGGTTGAAGAGAAAGGTAGCTTTGCTTGCAAATAACTAATAGTGAAAATAATGTATAATTTATGAAATCATTTTTAAAATGAAGCTAACATCCTTGACATTATTTTGTAATAATTTATTTAAGCTAAGCCTTGGGAAATATGCTTGAAATATATTTATATTCTTTTGCTAAGACTCCTGTGATGGAAATCACACTCCTGGCAATTATTTACTTGTCTTGAAAATTTCTTAAGACTTTGCTTGCAAATAATAAATAGTGAACTTAATGAATAATTTATGAAATCATTCTTAAAAGGTAGCTTACTTCCTTGACATTGTTTTGTAATAATTTATTTAAGCTAAGCCTTGGAAAAAATGCTTGAAATATATTTGTATTCTTTTGCTAAGATTCATTATGAAAATTTGAGAATTAATTATTATTCAGATGGAAAAGAGTGTAGGCAACTATTTTCTGGCCTTGAAAATGGGCTTAAGCCCGAAACTCTACTTGGACTTTTAGGGCCACTCGAACTCAATTATATTATATATTTTTAGGGTGTCTAACTAGTCCTAAGGGGTTCCAGACTCCGCAGAATCTTCAATAGAACAGACTCGCCCTTTGGCTTCGTCTCTAAACATGCAACAAGTAACTAAAGCCAAATTCAGGGGATTCTTCGGGATATGTCTAGGTAATATATGATACAGATTTATATGGAATATTTGGACATTTGTACGGACCACTGCGACTCCGATTGCTGCGGTTGCTGCTGCTGCTGGCGCTGCTGCTCGACGGCTGGCGGCGACCGCTGCGCAGCGGCGGGGCAGCAGCGCCGCCGTCGCTGCCGACGTCGACGTACTCGGCCACGTTGTTGCCTCTCGTTGTTGTTGCTGCCGCAAGGATAGCGCGCTGCTGCAACAGGGATGTAGTTGCCACGGCAGGAGGCTGCTCGCTCGCTCAGTTTCGTTGCAGCTTTAAGGCAAGCTCTCACAAAAATCCAAACAAACACAAAAAAATACAAAAAACAGGACGAGGGATTCGGATTCAGGAAAAATATACACACACCGACGCCGCCACAGTCACCGTCACCGACACCGACACGGACACGGACACGGATTCGCACACACGCAGCCACTTATGCGCACTGGGAGAAAAAAGCGCCAGATTGCCGAGCCGCCCAGTAGAGCGCGGGCCCTTGCATTGCTCCCGGATCAATCAGAGTTCCCTGGCTGCCTTCTTATTTTTCTCGGTGTCTTTTCTATTTATCGCGTGGCTCGCCGGCGATTTCAGGCGGAGCTCGTTCGTTTTCGATTTTTCGTTGGCGTCCTGCGTCCTGCGGCGCTTGTGGCACGTCTGCGTCTGCAACACCGACTGGTGGCGCTGCGTCGGCCGGAGTCCGTGGAGTGGACAGCCCCGAGTGGACAGCGCTGGCAGGGCACACAGCTGTTCGCGGCGGCAGCCAGCTGGGCGCAGCTTTTGGGGCCGCCAGCGCCAGCAACAATGGGGAAAGCAGGAAAAGCAGGAAAAGCGGCCAAGCTGCGCCGGAAAAGCTTTTGGACGAAAGCTGTGCCGTCAGGTTGGCAGGACCCGCACGGGGGGTGAACAGATTCAAAACGGAAAACTATTTTCAAGGCATTTGTTTGATTTAACCGTTTACTTTTGTCACTCTCTATGAACAGCTGTTTTTGTATGGAGCTAGTGGGGAGCGTTTCAGAAAATGGCCGATCGATAGGAAAAAAAGGGAGAGAATCATCGAAAATACCAAAATGGAGTTAGGTGGAGACTCCATAGGGTCGGAGTCTCCACCTAACTCCATTTTTTTGTCACCTCTAGGAGCGTGGGCGGAAAGACTTAATTTTAAATATTCCTAAATAATTGTTGTGATCTAAGGCTTCTCTTGCCCTTTAACTACCCGAATAATTGTTTTCAATCTAGTTATTTGATTTAAATCTGCTTTTCAACCCGATAGACTCACCTGTCTGGGTGCTGGAGTCGAAGAAAGTGCTGGTGGTCTCCACGGTCATGGTGCCAATGGTGCCGTCTATGATCTGGGCCGAGGAGTCGCGTCTGCCACGATATCTGGAGTTAAAGATGTTCTATTATTATCAAAACAATATCCTGCATATCCCTAATTATAATATTTGTGCATTTCCTCAAGAAACCAACTGAGAAACTTGGACTTGGATCTAGAGTTCCCTTATAAGTAAGCACAAGCTCTACTCACCTGCAGACGTCGTCGCTCTGAGAGCTCTGGCGACGGAAATTGCGGCACCGGATCATCTCCTCGGTGGTGGACTGTCGCCGGAAGCCGCGTGCAATCAGGATCTCCTCGGTGGTGGACTGACGCCGGATGGCCGGGCGCTGGTTCTGCTCCACGGTGGTTACCTGGGGCCCGGGCCGGGAGCAGGGACTGGGATCCCGCGAGGAGCAGCAGCTGTTGGAGTCCGGCGACCTCGGTGACCTGGCCGCGGAGCTGCTCTGCCGACGGAGCGTGTGCCTCCGCGGACTGCCGTCCCGCTCATGTGACCTATCCGGCGACAAGTGGGTCCTCGAGTCCCGGCGACCGCCGCGCGAAGCGCTGTCCGGCGATAGGGAGTCCCGGCGCGATGTCCTGCGCTCGCAGTCCTCCGGCGGATCCGGACTTAAGGCCGGCTGGGAGCCACGACGGCTACCGCCGGGCAGGCAGCCCTCGTCGAAGGCGGTGGCCTGCCGCTGGAGCCGCTGGAGACGCGGCGCCCGCTCGGGACTGACCCCGGCCTTGGAGTCGCGCCGATTGACCCGGCCGCACTGGGTCTGGGAGTCGCGCCGTCCCTTCGGCGCCGTGGGACTCGTGGCCGGCGGGGTCACCGAGCTGGTGATGATCGTCGGCGGCGGCAGGGCCTGGCAGGCGGAGTCCACCTGCTGGTGGGCCAGGTGGTGAGTGCTCGAGTGCGACGATATCAGGGGCTGGGAGTGGTCCGAGCAGGAGCCGGCAGAGCTGGTGCTGGGCCGCTGCTCCTGCCGGAAGTTGGGGAACTCCGGCGCGGCCAGCGAGTCGCGCTTCTTGGCCACCTGGTACTTGCCCGGCGGCGGCGGCGTCGTCACCCGCCCGGCCACATTGCTGTCGCGCCGGCTGCCGGACAGGTAGCTCTCCCCGGACCCGCGCCGGGAGGCCTGATGGTGGATGGTGGTCAGGTGTCAGGTCAGGTGTGGCAGGTGTGGAGTGGCAGAGCGCGGGAAGACAGAGAGAAGAGCGCCAAGGATTAGGGGTGGCTGTGGTGGTCTTGGCTCTTGGCTCCCAGGGACTAGCAACACTACAACTACAACACAGGATACCCATCCCACTCCCCGATACTCACGCTCTTAGTGCACTCGATGACAACGGGGACCACGACGCAGCTGCTCGACGCCGGCTGATCCTCAACTGCGCCGCTCTCGCGCCGATTCCAGTGACGCACAAACTCGGCCGTGTTGGACTCGCGCCGGGAGCGCATGCTCCGGATGCCCGAGTCCGCGCTGGACTCGCGTCGCTTGCGCGGCGCCATGTAGGTGGTGCCGCCGGAGCCGCAGCCCCCAGCTCCGCCGCCCGCTCCGGTGCTGGCATCCGTGGTGGTGGAGGTGCGCCAGGGCAAGCTCCGGGCCAGGTCGGCCAGCGTCTCGCGGCGATTGAGCTGCTTGGAGCGCGACTGCGCCTGCTGGGCCTGCTGCGACTGCTGGTGGTGCTGCTGCTTGCTGGTGCCGCCGCTCCACTCGCGCAGGATGTCCGTCAGCTGGGCGAGCGAGCTGCGCCGGCGACGCTGCAGTCCCGGCGGCGGCGAGGTGCTCGGCGGCGTGGTAATCTGCGCCGCCGAGTCGCGCCTGCCGCCTAAGCGCTGCCGGATGGTGGACTCTTCCAGCTGAAATTAATTAATTATATTTTTTAATTATATATTTCCAGGCTACCCATATTTGTATTATATTTGCCACTTTTTTAACACTCTTACTATATTTTTTTAAACTCATATTTATCAATTTCAAAACATTTTGATATCCGGGGAGTTTTTCACAGCGAAACTTCACCTTAAACTAGGAAGTTTCAATTGGTTTACTAGTCACATATTTTATCTTTGCAATCTTTAAAATATGTCACATTATTTAAATATTTTTTAATTTATTAAACACTTATTTTTTTATTTCAAAAATTGTCAATTTTCTAAACACTTTTCACACGGAAACCTAAACCTAAAAGAACGTAGTTTGTGTTTTCTTATACAATCTTTTTAAACATATTTTTAACTCTTTAAGCTTTCTTTTTTTTCAAGTTTCTGAATTTTGTTCACTTCAAATAAAGCACCTTGTGTTCTTTTATTTAAATACATTTTATAATTTTGACATCAAGCTTGTAATATTTACACAATTTTTCATTTTTGCTTATCAAACTCAACTCACTCAACTGCCACTTAAAAAAAAATACAAAAATTAACGATTAAAGGTGTCAGCTACAGGTAATTCCTTAGGTGAATGTTGAAACTGTTTCCGGGCTAATTCGGACACTTTGGCTGAGACTTACAGCTATGTTTGGCACTGTTTTTTCACTTGAACTTTGTTGGAACCCACCTGTTCGCGCACAAGATCGTCCCAGCCGTTGCCGCCCTGCCACACCAAGCCCACCTGGTGCGACATGATGGGCAGGTTGCACACGAAGCAAATGGCTGTCATAGTCCTGCAACGATACGAGGTCCTGGTTAGTCAAGTTCCCCTTTGACACTTTTTACATATTTCGATTAAGTACTGTATTCTTTTTTCTTTCGACTCTTCATGCAGCAGAGACGCGAAAATTGAAAAGTAGAAAGGCGGAAAAATGGGAAAAAAGGCGGGGGAAAAAAGAATGGAAAAACTGGGGGAAGATAGGACAGAGTCATGCAGCGAAGAAAGGCTGAATGGCAAGAGTTATTTTTGGTTTGAGCTTGGCTGGCGAGCAGCCAAAGGACACAGCTTTTCCGAGCTGGCATGCAAAAGCCCACAGGCTCAAAGTTTTCCCGAGAAAAGCTGCTGAGGTCTGGCATGCAGTGGCTCCCAGCTTTCAGGAGACGAAAGCTCAGGAGCCGGATGAGTGAGAGTCCTGGGTGCAGAGTGTGTATGATGTGGCCACAGACTATGTAAAAATGCTTTTACTTGGTTCTAGCTTTTATCTTGAAACACTTTAAAATAGATTATTTAAGATAAGCCTGGGTTAGTTGTTAGATTTTATCAATTAATTGTTTTCTGTAATTTATAGACTAAGTTGTATGTATGATATATAGCACACTGACTTATCTTTAAATATTTTTATGATTACTTGTACTTTGCCAAGGAATACTTGATTATTTTTACATGGTCTGGGGCATGAAAGAGGAAAAGCTTGAGCAGATGCGAGTTGCGATGGGAAAGCTTTGTGGAAAGTGTGTGAGTGGTTAAGTGGAAAGGTGAAAGGCTTTTGGTATGCGGTATGCGGTATTTGGTGATTGGTTCTTGGCCAGGCCAATATGGGTTTGCTAACTTTTTGCGTATGACCACGCAGGTGCTGCTGGGCTGATCCATGGACCTGTAATGCCGCAGTTTTGACATGGCGCATGTTCTTCTGGCTTCTGTGGCAGCGCCCGCCGATCCTCGAGGTGAGCGGTATCCTTCGGCCGCCGCTCCAGCGGCTCCTGCCTCTGCTGCTGCCTGTGCTCCCCTGCGGCGCCCTCCGCTCCTCCGCCGGAATCAATAGCACCTGTACTCTTATCACCTGTACGCTCTACGCTCTAAACATTTCTAGGTTTGTTCTTTGTTTTTGTTTTTTTTTTGGCTGGGCAGGGCAGGTTTATGCGGGGGGTTTCGTTTTTTGGGGGGAGGTGGGGTAACTGATTGATTGATTGGTTTGCTACACACACACAGAGACACAGAGATACACTGGAAAAAACGAAGAAAATAGTATTTGGTGGTTTTATAAAAATATCGGATGGGGTTCACAAAATGGTCCGGGGGCTTTGGCTTTCGGAACGTACAAAATGGCTAAGGGCGGGGGCTCAAACTACTAATAGGGGTTAATAATATATATATATATAATATAGTATAATATATATAATAATATATATTATTATTATCACTTATATTATAGCTCAAATCGAATATATATGGTAAGTCAAAGAAAAGGTAAGGAACCAAAAATAATTATTAATGTAAGCATGCCAAGAAAAAAGATTAAATATAACTGAAACCCGTATAAATTGTGCATTTCCAGCTTAAAATATATATCTTAAATGTACGTCCTGCTCTGCTTTCCTTCTCATTTAACCATTATTATTTTAACCTGTCGCATTTTCTCCCCTTAACTTCCAAATTTCAATTGGCCAAGTCCAGCCTACCCATCCTGGCCCAGAAAAACCTACAAATAAATAAAATTTAATTCCAGGAAAACGCTTTTGGCAACTGGAGATACTTTACACGCTTCCTGGGCAGGTTTTCCCATATAATTCGATACTTATAACTGAGAATGTGAAAGTCTGCAGGCCGTGGCTCGTTTTGGCCTTGTTAATAATGCACAAATAATTCAATTTAATTTTTCGGGCCGGCCAGCGAATGTTTGCGCATTGAATACACTGAGGGAAAACGCTTCTCTCTTATTAACGATGAGTTTTCCTGTTGCTAGTATTATATTATACACAAAACAGAAGCAACTAGGCCTTTTTCTGCCTTTTTGGCATTAGGAGTCAACCTCACAGAATGCTACACCCTACAGCGACTCCTGTGAAAGCTATAGGGACGAGGATGGTATTATTTCCTAGCCAGATTATTTATATTTTTGTTCGAGTGTAATTGAGTCCGGTTTTGTGGGCTGGTAAACGATGTGTTTGAGGTCTTCGGCCTTCCTGCGCAAGTTCCTAGCCAGCAGATGGCTGCACTCGAGCCAGATGGCGGCCAGTGGGAATATAGGGGCAGTTGGCGCTGAATTCTAGATGAATTAATGCTCCAAGTCGATGGCCATGGCAATGGCTGAGGCTGAGGCTGAGGCCCCGGACAGGCAATCAAAATGGAGTATCAACTTATTTGGCCGCAAGTTTATGGCCATAAACTTAATAACTGCCAGACGGCAGGCACGACTGTGTGTGTGTACCGGAAGTTGTGGCAGCCTCATAAAAGTTGCGGGCCGAGTTTCTCGAGTGGCACTAGGGCGGGGCGGGGCGGGGAGTACTTGGGCAAAGTGTGTGCCAAAGTTCCCCAAAGGACACAGTCACAGTTTGCAGTCCGAATTGCTTGAAAATCCGGCATTGAAAGGAACGATAATGGAAATGGAAATGGCAGTTTTCCTCATTGACATCTTGGACGTTCGAGAGCCCAGGTGGTGCTCCGGCAACTTGTAGAATGGCCATTATGCCTGGCATTCGATACATGTCTCCCCCTTGGCTCTTGGCGAAAACTGCAATATGCAGCCTGTCTCTGTGATTATGTTTGTCATGTGAACTCAAAGGGTCTCATCTTCGGCTGCCAATGCCAGGCGAATCAATATTAATTTCAGGAAAACCTTTGCCATTGCGGAATGCTCCACTGAAGCTTAAGGATAAAGGGTTTTCAGGGGTTTTTTACCCCGAGCTTAAAGGGCAAGTACTCCTCGCCATAATTCTGCAGCCCTGCAGCTTCCGGATTTGAGAAAGGACTCGGAGAAAGTTCGGAGGAGCAGCAGGAAAAACGAGAGCAGGGCTTAATCAATTTCGAGTGCAGAAACAGCAGCTGGCAGCAGGAATCACCAGCATCATCATCATCGTCATAGAGCCAAGGCAATGTCCTCCAGGAGCTGCGTCATTGTCCTGGACAGGAGACGGAGGGACGGCCCTGATGGCAGGGATGACAGGGATGACAGGGATGGGCTCCTGGCGGCCAGTTGATTGACAGCTGTCAATTTGCATTGCCTGTGAAGTGTGTGCCATGAACAATTTTCAACTCAATTTTGCCACTGCCCCCCGCCTCTGCCTCTGCATCTGCCTCTGCCTCCTCCCTGGAAACTGCCCACCGACATTGCCCATCCCAGAGCCCCAATTCCATTCGCAGTTGGAGTCCGCTTTCCGGTCCGGTTTGCGGCTAAGCCGGAGCAGCTGGACGCGAGCACGGCCGGGGAGGATTGGCTTCCGCCCTGCCGACCCTGCCCCTGCTTCCAGTCGACGTCACCTGGCTGCCACTTTGGCACCTGGCTGTCCTGCTTCCGTCTCCGGCAGACTGTCGGTCTGAATGCATTTCGCCCCTGCGACCCGCCAAGCTGCCAAAGTTCCCGGGAGGAGGTCCTTAAAAAGTTACCCAACACACTGCGGGCTAATTAAAAGTTTGTCTGCTCCGCAGGCTACCTGTTCCCCTGCCCGGCTTAATCCACAGAAAGGTAAATGCTGCACATTGGCACTATTAGTATCGATGGCAAAGCGCTTCGAATATTAAAAACCATATTCAAAGTCACTCAACACCAAGAATAACAGAGCATTTGGGAGCCTATTTGATTGTATTTTATATACTATTTAGTTTAACTATAAAATATAATAAAATTCGTATTTTTTTAAATTAGAATCATGCTAAACTCTCTTGTTACTTGTCTAGAGCCACCTCCTTAAAGGGTTATGACACTGCCTTGTTGATTTTATTATTTGCATTCATTTTTCTCAGACAATTTGGTTCTATGATTAACAAAGTCACTTTTAGGGAAGGAAAAATTGCGACAACTTAATATATTCCATAGATTTAAGGGATAATAATAAAGAAAGTAATTAATATAATTATATATTACTATTAATATTATATTATATATATTAATCAATTATTTAAATAATATATATACATATAAAATATTCCCTGTTTCTTATATACTCCAAATATATGTAAGATTTATTTATTTAAAAAAAATGCGCGTTCTTGAGGTCTTCTTAACAGCTTATTTTGGCCAAAAATGGAATGTCAGCCAAATGCCGTATATATTCCGAATCGCCGTTAAAATCTTAATTATTTAGGAATAAAATATTACACAAAATCAGAAAAAAAAATGTTGGCCAATTTTTGAAAATTTTATAAGGGGTTACATCATTAAAATTGTCAAAAATTGGCTAAAAATTTATTGTTCTTAATTTTCAAACTAAATATGCAGATTAATTAACCAAATAAAAACTGACATGGAAAAGCTTTCCGATTTGAAATTAAGGCTGTTTTGGCCAAGTTATGGCTATTTTGCATTTTGATTTGCCAAAAAATTATGATATAAAAATGCCAATTTAAGGACAAAATATCCGCATACTTGAGGTCTTCTGGAGAGCATAATTTAGCCAAAAATGGAACGACAGCCAAATGCCATATATATTCCGAATCGCTGTTTTCAAGGCTGTTTTGGCCAAGTAAAGGTTATTCTTAAGTTTGATTTTTCCAAAAATTATGATATAAAAATGCCAATTTAAGCACCCAAATATCCGAATACTTGAGGTCTTCTGAAGAGCATAATTTGGCCAAAAATGGAACGACAGCCAAATGCCATATATATTCCGAATCGCCGTTAAAATTACAATTATTTAACAATAAAATACCTAAGAAAATTGGGAATAAAATTTTCGCCAATTTTTCAAAAATTGATAAGGGGTTACATCATTAAAATTGTCAAAAATTGGCTAAAAATTTATTGTTCTTAATTTTCAAACTAAATATGCAGATTAATTAACCAAATAAAAACTGACATGGAAAAGCTTTCCGATTTGAAATTAAGGCTGTTTTGGCCAAGTTATGGCTATTTTGCATTTTGATTTGCCAAAAAATTAGGATATCAAAATGCCAATTTAAGGACCCAAATATCCGCATACTTGAGGTCTTCTGGAGAGCATAATTTGGCCAAAAATGGAACGACAGCCAAATGCCATATATATTCCGAATCGCTGTTTTCAAGGCTGTTTTGGCCAAGTAAAGGTTATTCTTAAGTTTGATTTTTTCAAAAATTATGATATAAAAATGCCAATTTAAGGACCCAAATATCCGCATACTTGAGGTCTTCTGGAGAGCATAATTTAGCCAAAAATGTGACGACAGCCAAATGCCATATATATTCCGAATCGCTGTTTTTAAGGCTGTTTTGGCCATGTTATGGATATTCTTAATTTTGATTTGGTCAAAAATTAGGACATAAAAATGCTAGTTTAAGGACCCAAATAGCCGCATACTTGAGGTCTTCTGTAGAGCATAATTTGGCCAAAAATGGAATGTCAGTTAAATGTCGTATATATTCCGCCAAACAGCCAAATGCCGTTTATTGTGTTTCAGATACTAGACGAACGAGGATACTAGGCAGCAGCCGGCAGTTTTTTTAAATATTAAGACGCTAAAAAATATGCTGCATTTATTGCGTACGCAGCGTTATTGGGCGAACTTAAAGTATGCTACAAAATATTACAAATGCACTGAATAGGGTTTCCGGTCACTGATGTTTCCTGTTAGCCGAAAAGTACAGCGACCATTTCAGAAGCTCATAACATACCCCCAATAAATGTTGTTAAATAAGTATGTTTTCTAGCAACTTAAATTCAAATACTCAATACATTTAAGTATTAAATGCATTACGAGTACACCGGTAAAATCTCAATTTATCTTTAATGGATATAATTATATTTAAGCTTGAATATCAATTTAAATTTCATAGTTTCTCCGACCGAATATCGGCTAATGTCTGACATAAGGGTCTCTTATCTCTTGGCAGCATCAATACGTTTTGATGAACCAAATCCCGCCCGAGTCCATTAATCTGCATTATCGCTAAGAAGCCATTCATCTAGCCGCCGCAGCTGCCAGTTCCACTTTGTTCGTCGCTAAATGAAACAATTTAGTTAAATGGTCAACATTTAACGTTGTGCCGAAGATGGGGCCTTCTGGGTCTGTGTCCTTGTTCTGGTTCCTGTTGCGGTTCTATTCAGCAGGATTCCTCCACTCCCCACTTTCTACTCCTGATTTTTCACTTCTCTGTTTTCTGTGGACCGCTGTCGTTGTCCTGGCAATAAAGTGCAATTCGCTCGATATAAAAAAGAGGCGAGCGGCTTGGACTTTGGCACCTGGCAAGCATCCGCCCCCAAAAGTGACATTTCATGTCCTGCGGAATGCGGTCCGAGGCGGGCGGGCCGGGGCTGGGGCTGGGGCTGCTATTCTGCTATTTAGTTAATTTTAGAGCGTCCGTCGGGCAGCCAGCCCCCTTGGAATATTGCCAGGACTCCTGCCAACGGTTTCCTTTTGATGTAATTGCGAGGGGTGGCTGCCCAGCGTCCCCGGCTCTCATTGACTGACTGCCAGGACTCGCTGAAGACATATGAAGGACGGGAGGGATGCTCTAGGTGGATGCCGGGCCCCATTTTCATTCAACATTTTCATTTTCATTTTCATTTTCAGTTTCGCTCTCGCTTTCGTTTTAGGTCTCGCCTAAGCTTCCCTCTTTTTATTATTATATTTTATTTTTATTTTCTGTGCCCACATAGCCGAGCTGGGCGTTGTTGTTGTCAATTCGGGTTTCGTTTTTGGCATTCAAAGTTGGAATACCTGAAAATGCTTGGCAAATTAGATCAAAGGACCAAGGCAGTACGTGTAGGCATTCGCCGAGCCGCGCCCCTTTCCCTTGCTGTCTCTGTACGGACAGTGAGTGCTCTAAGGAGTGAATCCTCGTGGGAGTTTACCTACTTCCTCTTAAAATATCAAACAAATGGAAAAGTTTGTGAACTATTTTACCGGAATAAGTAAGGCTAACAGGAGCAGTTGTGCTCATGGAAACTTCACTTGTTAATTGCATTGGTAATAATATTTGTATGAGCAATAGCCTTGATAATAATATATTTATTGACCTTTTTTAACCAGAAAGGTATATTCAGAAAATGCTGAACTATTTTACCGGAATAAGCAAGACTAACAGGAGCTGTTATGCTCACAAAATGGCCTGTTATGGACTGCAGGAGAGCTTCAACTTGTTAATTGCATTGGTAATAATATTTGTATGGGCAATAGGCTTGATAATAATATGTTTTAGACCATAGCAGGCTGATCTTTGCCCTTTTGATTTGAAATGAAGGCAACCCAGACAGTCCGCTCTGGCCAGGGCTCACTGTACTCAAAGAACTGAGTGTGTCTGTGTGCAGTAAGTACTTGGAAAGTCGGATTAAGTAATTTGCGCGTGCCACTTTCAATTTCTTGCCGCCCAAGGTGCAGGAAACGCTGGCGGAAAGTTGGGAAAAATGTGCCTTTGCCTTTGCCTTTGCTTTTGGCTTTTCCCCTTTTCGGCTGCTTTTCCTTTCCCCTGGCTTTCCTTTACTTTGTAAAGGGCTTTTCGGCTTAGAGGGCGGCCAGCGGGGCCATTTGAATAAATAAATAATTAAAGAGTGTTTTATGGGTTCGACACACACACCCACACACACACACACACTGAGACATGTCAGCCGTGGTATTGAACCCGCAACTGACCTCACAAAGGCACACACTCCCCGAGCGTAATATCCGCTGACAAAGTTGATAAAAAGTTGGAGCACGGTTTTCAGCGACCGCGGCCATTATGCAAATCGAGTGAAAGGCGCTGGCGAAACACTTAAGCCGTTTTGTCCAGGAAGAGCCGGCATTGTTGCCGAGGGAAATCTAATTTCCTCTCAGCCTTGGCAGGCGCCATGCTGCGCTTTCCGGCCCGATGACACAGCAGCAGCGCCAGCGACAACCCCTTTTTCCGCTTTCTGTATTTCCACACTGCCACATTGCCACACTGCCACACTGCCACACTGCCACATTTCCACATTGCCACATTTCCACTTTCCCCAGTTAGCCAGTCTATGCATGCATAATTCAAGTGGACAGCCCGGCCAGGACGCAGGATCTCCGCCGAGGAGGAGCTGACGATGATGGGCCTTGCATACTTGATGGCACCATCTCGGGATGACTTATGGCCCAACTGTGGAGTAGTTTCGGGTCTCAGGACCCCTACGCACTTGCTCAGCTCACTTAGAGTCCTCTTCGCCACATCTACCATATGTACTATATATATCACTAGCTGAAACTCAACCAAGAGCACCTTGCTTCGTTAGTGCAAGAATTCAGCAATTGTTGGGAGGGATTTTGGGGCAGCTGCCAACTTTTTCCCAACTACTTTGGCCCCTTTTGAGCCACGAAATCTATAGTATAAATTTCTATAGTCAAACTCCATGAGAGGTTATTGAAATTCAAGTTAGCAATCAGCAGACTCCAAAATATAATTATCATTATACTCCCGAACTAGCCTATGCCTTTTTATATAACTTTATGAATATACTTTTATTTAACGCAGATATTCATATCTCTTTTGAATTCTATATAAATCGGTTTACTGTATTATAAATAGTATCCTTTATATTTATTCCTATACATAGCCACCCTTTATCGCCCATCTAAAGTTACTTAAAAATTACTCAGAGCTTTCATTTATCTATGATTTGTTTGCTGCCCAAAGCGAAGGTATATTTGGCAAATAAGCCAAGGCCGTGTGTATTTATTGAAATACTTCCACAGGCGGGTCCTTGATTAGGGCAGAGCCAGGAAAAATGAGTGTCAAAGTCGCAAATTAAAGGAAATATTTGCAGCGAACGAAAGTTAATGAGTTCCAAGCGATTAAGCTGGGGGATAACTTTGTTGCCGGGGCCTTTGGCGCTGAATCAATAATTTCTGGTTGGGGCTTGGCATCATTTTGTTGAATTTTTGATAAGGGTTGCCGTCCTTCAAAGGACTCGAAAGGGGGGGACTCTACTGCTCGGCCCTCGAAGTGAAAGTCCCGCCGACAAGAGCAACAGTTGTACCTTGAGTGGGCGCTGGGTCCTGGCCGAGTTTCCCTGCCAGTCAAGTGCTGGCAAAGTGCAGGACCAACACGGCCACAAGGACGATGTCGGGAATAGTGTCTCAGCCGGCAGGGGTATTTGTTTTTCGGGAGCCTTCCCTGCCAGAGGTGAGCCGAGAGCTGAGAGCTGAGAGCCGAGAGCTAGCGAACCACATCGTTTGCTCGTTTATTTGCTAACCAGTCTAAAATGAAATTAATTATAGTTACGCACAGTTTCCGGGACCCCAGTCTCAGCCCCAGTCCGGGGGAGCTGCTCCTCTGCTCCCGCTTTTGTGTTCAGGTTTTGTTTCGGTTTTTTGGCCATTTTGTGGGCCAAGTCCTCCTGATAAATGGCAAGTCAACTAGGGCTGGAAGGAGGCCGACCCGACTGCGCTTTACCCTTCCCTTAACTTGACTTTAACTAGGTATATTATATATCTAGGATGCCAGCCTGCTCTATAGGCTCTGGTTGCCTCGAAAAGTACAGGGTAGCCGCTGCCATAACGAACCTGAAGCCATCATCATCGGTCAGGAGCGTAAACAAATTGTGCTGGGAGCTGGTAGCTGGCAGCACAGCAAATATCTCGCCTGTCTAAAAATAGACCCCCCTGCCACCCGCTCCGAGTGTGTGTGTGTGTGTGTGTTGTGCTGCTTTTTCCCTGCTGGCCCTTGTCCTGCCAGCTGATGTCTGTCTCTGGGCCTGACCCTGAACTTTTTAATTAATACGTGCAAGTGCGTGAGCATCGAGCATTGAAAGGACTCGCTGGGAGGACGCACACCCATGTCCCTGCCCACAAATGGCTGCCCAAAATGGCGGAAAAGGGCTAGGGGTGGATGTGAAGAGGGGCGGGCGGAAAGCAGGGAAGCCGCAACAAAAACAAGCCAGCGAAAGACGAAACTCGTTTTGGCCTTTTGCTGGTTACAAAACGCGCCATAATTCCGAGTTGTGAGCCAGGCACTGGCCGAAAAAATGGGTGCTTCACTTTATCATTAATATATAAAATATTTTAAATATTTATCAAGCTGATCGAGGCTTTAATTTGGGAATAATATTTTGAGGTTTCAGCACTTAACTGCATAAATCTTCTAAGAAACAGTTTCTAAAATTATTTATTAATATTATTATTTATTATCTTTTATAAGTAAGATGTATCATTAATATATAAAATATTATAAATATTTTTCAAGCTGATCGAAGCTTAAATTTGGAAATATTACCAAAAGGCTTTATTAGCAGCTTCTACAATTATTTATTAACATTATGTATTATGTATTATTTTGTATAAGTAAGATGTGCCTTATATTTTGGCATTTTCGTCCAGTGTAATGCCTCGTCGCCGTTACGCTTTTGTTTACATTTTATATCAAAAACTTTTACGAGCTACAAAATATGCTCAGCCTGAGCCAAGAGCAAACAACTGCGGAGCGGCAAATATAAATAAAAATAAAATTGATAGCATGTTCTTAGGGGTCCCATCGCCCCAGCGTCCTGTCCTCCTGTCCCCCTGTGGTCCTGCGGTCCTGAGGTCCCGTGTGCAGGATACACACGCCACGCACTCACATTTGAATACGCCCCGGGTAAGTGGGTATATATATCCGCTCCCTACTTCCCCAATTGCAATTATCGCTTACGAGGGATTATTACAGTGGTTAATCCAACGACTTTACTTTTTCGATTTGTATATACTTAACGGCGCTGCCCTTTTTTGGGGTTGAAGCGGATGCGGAGGGGGGAAGGGGGAAGAGCCCATAAATATTGACACTCCAGAAGTTACCTAACTTTAATATGACTTTAAGCCCTTTCGGCACTTTTAAGCTTTGAAAGTTAAAGCCAATTGAATGCCTAAGTATGGGCTCAAATCGTATCTTTGGACAGATATGTGGTACTATAGACAGCAAGACGACAACCTCACGGAATGCGGCACCTAATGTGTTGCCTGCCAGAACTTCTGAAGCACCTATAGGAGGGATACATAGACTCCTCCTTTAGATACATAGACTGAAACACTTAGGCAGTTTTCTTTACATTCTCGTTATTAAAATGAGAAAAAGTCCAGAAACCAGTTTCAGACTATCCTGCTCTGAACTGCAGTTGACCCAAAAGAACCAACTATATATGTATATATATCCCTCATAAAATGATGCTGCATTCACCTCCCTCCGATGGCTAATTTCGAGTCCATATAGAGGCTTTAACTCTCCAGAAGCTGTCTCTAGATTGTTCTGATGTGGCTCGTCTTTAAAGCGCTCCCCAAATGCTACCTGGCGCTGGCAACCACCGGATAATCGATGCCCGAGTCTGTGCGGGATTGTAGTTGCCCGCGGGGCGAGTTGGCGGATGAAGGCTGACAGCGGGACAGGCAGCCGCTTCAAAGGAGTGCCCGAGGCTGTCAGAAGTGGGGCAGAACGGGGAAGCTCTCTCTAAACTGGTAATTTATTGAATATACGGTGAGTTGGGAGTCTGCGCCTCGCTACCTCTTTTTATTCAGGAAGGGTATCCTGCCCAGTAGACTCTGGCTGGAAGACGGCGAGGAGCTGCCAGTCGCCCCCCGACCTGTACGCGGGCGGCATGGGCAGGACAATGGGATTGGCGCTGAAGTCCACCATGGGGGCGGAACGCATGCCCGAGCTGCACATGTTCGCTGGCTGGCTGGCCTGGGGCTTCAGGAGCGCCCGCCAGCGGCGCAGCAGCTGGGAGCGCTTCTTGGCGGAGGAAAAGATGGTGGTCCTGGGACCCGCCAGCCTGTAGGCGGCCGGCAGCGGCAGGACAATGGGCTGGGCCGGGCGGATGCCCGAGTTCCACGACTGCCACTGGTCCCGGGCCCGCAGCAGAGCCTTCCGCCGGCGCACCATCTGGGAGCGCTTCTTGGCCGAGGCAAAGAACTTGGTGCTGGATTGGGCGAGGCTCAGAGCCGGCATCCTTCGGATCGCCTGGGTTTTAGCTCAAATAAATAAAATATATGCGAGTCTGACTCCCAACGAAACGTGATACGGACTGGACTGTCTATATCGGATTTTTCAGCCGCGGGCGGCTAAGGCGAGGCCTGCTGGAAGGTTCCGAAGGGAAGCCTGTTTACATTGCTCATACGCCCGGGTAACCCGCAGCACAGGGGGAAAATCCAAAGCCAAAACCAAAACGAAAACCAAAACCAAATCCAAATCAAAATCAAAATCATCCGTCGCCCGCGGCCGCATCCCGGAAAAGGGAGCCCGGGCCAAGACAGGGCCAGGATAGGGCCAGGAACATGAAAAGTTTACCCGCACCCTGGAGAGAGAGTGTCCCAAGTTGGCGGCCGACTCGGCCCCGGGGCCCAAACAACCCTCTTGCCGGGCCCGTTCACCTTCTTCAAATGCAAAGTCTAATGAAATTTTCACATATTTTTTCCCCCGTCTTTGGCTGCAAGTTCCAGCCGGGAAATCGATGCACGGAGAGAAAAGGCCTTCAATTATTGGGTTTTAAACCCGATTTCTCTGTCCTCTTTGGGGACACTCATGGAAATCCACTTAGGGAACTGGCGGACCTTGAAACAAGCCGGGCTTTCTGGCAGTTTTATTAGGATTTACTTCATGCAATGTCGGCCGCAGGACGTCCTGCCAGGACAGCCCTGGCCAGGCCCCTGCCGGGCGGCAACGATTGCAATGACAGATGCGGACTATTAAAGGTAAAAGTGGTTAAGCTGCCGGGAAAGCTGCGGGGAAAAGGCTGTAAGTACTCGGGAAACCTGGGCAAATTCGAGCTGTGCGTGTGCGTGTGCGTGTGCGAGTGTGTGTGCATCGAGCCATTTTATGTTAACAACTTTGTTGGCCCAAAGCGCTTCGCAGCGGACCCACTCCGTGTCATCGTTATGTTCATCATTAACAACTCGTCAGCGTAACGATGGTGCCGATGATGACGTTGATTATTTCGAAGTGAGTGCCATATGTTAGCCGCTCAGAGGCACAGAGGCGCAGAGAGGGGAGAGGCAGCCGAAAAAGCGGAAAACTGAGCCACATTTTGGTGGCAACAAATGGCTGAAATCAGCCAAAACAGCCGGCAACATCAAACGCCGACGGAGCAGGGGGGCTTGCGAACCGAAAAACAAATCAGTTTTTTATTCAACCTGAGAGCAGAGAGCAGAGGTGAGCCCCGCCCCCATAAAAAGGGCAAAAGCACTCACCAAGGAGCGAAAGTTTATGAACCATAAAACAGAATGGAACGATGCATGGGCATGCGATTTTTCGTATTTCCCTCGAATTCGCCTCCGTGTCTTCTTACCTTGCCTCTCACCTGCCCGAGCAGGTGGAGGTGCTTTGCATATCGTTCGTGGCTCTTTAAAACGCCGTTCCGACCATTTCTCAACTCAAGTTGAGCTGTAAACTCCCAGTGAGAGCGAAAGATTTCCCCGCCTTATTTATGGGCCATGCCCGCTCCGAGCGCGGCATATCGAATGTCTGGCCTTATTTACGGCCAACCGGATGCCTTATTACCGCACTGAAGCCAGGTAACAATACGGGAAGGAACAACAAATCGTAAATTAACGTTAAGACCGAGCTGGGCCAAGTTTCGCGTACTGACAACCTCTTATGGTGCTATGACACTACTTGGTTGCTATCATGGCAAGTATTTTTCTCAGACATATGACAGGACAATTTTAATGGGCAAAAATAATGAACCAAACGAGTATGTATTTCTAGAAAAAATTAAAAGAAGATCAAATAACACCTATAAAATTATACATATATGAAAAGCATTTAGAACAAATGTTTTATATTAAACATATGTATTACCATGTATAAGTCATTTATTTATGTAATTTTTCTTCCAATATGAATCTGAAAAATAAACTAGTGTGATCCTGTTAACGACAAATAAAGTGGCATGCTATGACACTACTGGCTTCCTTTAATGGGAATTATTTTACTTATTTGTTACTAACAAAACCAGTATATTTCTAAGAAAAATGGACATAAGAATAAACTAGGATATAAATAAATGCCTAAAATATATTAATAAAGGCATACATATATGAAAAAGTATTTAAAACAAATGCTTTATATTACTTATTATGTACTATTGAGAACAAGACATATATTTATGTAACATTTCTACCAATCTGAATCTGAAAAAAATAGTGTCAACAGATTTTGTGTCATAAATAATAGTATCTTATTAGACAGTGTCATAACACCATCAATGCAGATTTTACTTTTTGGAAACATAATTAACTTATTTATTTCATAAAAAAAAATAAAAATAAACCAAGACAAGGTCTGATTAATATTATTTGTGTTTAATTTAGTGCTGAATATATTATTTATAACTTCCAGCTTTAAGAAAAAAGCCTTTTCTGCGTTCCCCAATGACTTCTCTTTGATCCTGAGCTCTATGCCTGCAGTTAATACCGAACTTGCCATTAATCGCGCCGATGACTTCCGGGAAATGTGGAAACTCAGCTCGGAGCGGATTAATCCTGGGCCATTTGTCAATTATCTAATGGCAAGCGGCTGGGGCAGAGCCACCATCGCTCTCCTGCGATGCAATTTGTGGAATGCATGGCTGGGAGTGCCGATTCCCGGGCGATATATTCCCCCGCTCCCGCTCGAGTCCCTGGCGAAAGTGTCAACAGTTGCTGCTGGCAGGGTCCTGGCCAGCCCGGAGCCACTCAGGCCGGAGGGTTGCTTAAAGGACATGCCCAACCACTGGGGAGAGTTCATAACTTATAAATGGGCAGGGTTTCACTTAAGTTAAACTGTTCTTAAAGCAGGCAGCCTCCTGGTTCATTTTATAGAAACGCCCGATTGTTTCAGCTGCCTTCTGCTTGTGTGCGCTCTGTGGGGGAAGTGAGTCAATGTTGGCTCGCTGGTCGGGCAACCGGAAACCGGAAGCGCCGGGCAGGGGCTGGGGCGGCCGCCGGAAAAAGGATAAACTTGTTGCAACTTTCCGCCTGCGCCCCCCAAAGCCCACGATATGTTTTATGGGCAGCGATAAATGTTATTAACTTGGCTGGCCAAACTTTGGTAATTGAACGGCTCGGCGTCTCGGAATTAGTTGGCAACAAGTCCGCCGAGAATTGGCCCCCAGGAAGTATATATTTATACAGGCTCTCTCGTCCTGAACTATAAATAAAATGTAGATTTAGCCGAGGAATGGGATAGATATTCCAACTCCACTATCGGTGATTTTCATTGGAAATGTAAGCTGCTTGCCACAAAAGCGGGAATGAATTTAATTAAAGTCGTTAAATCGAATTACTAATGCGACATCAGTTTCCCTGCTCTGCTTTTTTCTCTGACGTGTCAGGATGCCACAATTAATTAAAAATAATGAGTGCCAACTGGTAGCCAGAAGTCTGGTCCTGCCAAAGCTTTTGGCAGTTCCCACATTGTTCGTATTTGGCTATTTATTTCAGGATTTTTGATCCGCAGAGCTTTGAATAACTCGCTGCCAATTCCAGGGAAATCGGTTTCCTTGAGTTGCCAACGGCGCGCGGAATTGCCGGGAAATTCTAGAAAACTGGGGCAGGTCCTGGGTTTCCCTATGGCAAATTATAATTTATTCAACGAGCTAACGCTTCGGGCTAACCCTTGTGGCTAATAATATTACTTACAGCGCGGATTTGAGGGGGGAAGTCTACAGAGTGTTTGGGAGTTAAAGGAAACTAAAGTCCGGGGTTACTTTAGTGTATTAAATGAAACAAGCTAGAGCAGAGTTATTTAGTTGAATAATGTATCAAATTACTAGCAACTAATGCGAAATAAATGAATTTCTTAATCAGATAGCTGCGGAGGGTTCCTGGGAGGACTCCAAAGGATGCGAGTGGGGAGCCCATCTCAGCTGTTAATGGCTGCCAGGCAATCTGATTATTGCTGCAGATATGCCGGGAGGAATGCCTTTGTATTTATTATGAATTCGTCTTTAGTATGCGAAGGCAATCGTGTGTACAAATAATGTAAACGCAAATAAACACGCACACAATCGGAAGGAGGGCCGGAAAATCGAGCCAGGGGGGGGAGTTCTGGGAAAGTGGAAAGTGGCAGGTGGATAAACACCAAGGAGAATTGTTGCAAATGGTCACGGAAATGGAAGCGAAACAAATCTTGATCTCGTTTTCGGCGCCTGTCACTTTCAGCCCCCGCCCCGCACCGTATCCGTATCTTTGTATCTTTGTAGCTGTATCTGCGCATCTGTGTATTTAGCGGCAGGCGTATCCTCGTGTCCTGGCATCCTTGCATCGCTCGCCGCTCAATTTATATGCAGAACTGTTCACAGTCAATTGCCAGTTACGGCGCGCCGTGGCCATGTTGAAGCTGTTTTTATTTATTTATTTATTTTATTTGTATTTTTGTTTTCGTTTTGCGTTCTTGCTTTCGCTTTCGCTTTCCTTTTCGGCTCTGTGTTTTTGTTTAAGGTTGTCCTGTTTTATTTAACTTGCTTGCTGTTCGCGGGGTTGCGCCATTTAGCATATTGGGACCAGAAATTCCCTCTGAAGACTTGGTTTACTCTAATATTAAGCTTGACAACTGCTTTTGCTACTAAACTGTCAGGGGTGCCACAGAAATAGCCCAGAAGTTAAGAGCAACTGAAATGGTGTCCTAAAATATGCTACAAAGTTTCAAAAACAAGCAAACAAAGTATATAGTTGTCTACTTTTGGACACTTCTTTTAAATGATTTCAGGTCCCTTTCGTTTGCTAAGGCATTTGTGTCTAACAGCAGAGATTTGAAATCGCCTAAAAATAGGCATTTCTGTAATAAAATAAATGGTAGCATACTTTTAGACATTTCCTTAAGAGATTTCAAGTCTCGAAGTGGTTAAAATGTGTTTTCTAGTATATAAGAATATTTTATAACCTAATATATTTACAAATAATTTCAGATACCATGTATCAAGAGTCTCTACATTTCTTAGAAGCTCCAAGCTAAATACCTCGAGGACTGTTATCCTTTCTAGGGCAATTATATGCGTTTTAATTAAGGCTCCGGATGAAGGCGTCCCCTCTCTTTGAGGCGCCTCTAACCCATTTCAATTTTCTTAGCATTTTCAATTTTATTTATTTATTTTTAGCCGCCAAGATTTATGCAAATTCACTGCGAGTCTATTAAATTTGCATATTTATCAATTTGTTGTGCGTGTTTCAGTTTCGGTTTCGCTGCTTTACGGGCTCCTTGCTTGGATCCTTGTTGTTTTCTTTGTTATTATATATATTTTTGGTGTTGGCTTTTGTGCTCTTTGTAGCTCTTTGCCTGTTGTCGGTTGTCTGTTGTCGGTTGTTGTTTGTCTTTGGCAACATATTTTAATTACATCCTCGGCACTGTGGCCCCGAGATATTTCGACTCGATTTGCATAGAGAGCGAGAGAGAGAGCCAAGTAAGGGCGAGGATCCGTAGCCAACTGTTATCCTGGCATCCTGACACCGCCGCCTAATTAATAAGGATGCAATCCAATTAGTAGCCTGGCAACATCAAAGCGGCACTGGGCACTCGCCCGGCGGGACGATCAAATATTAAAGAGGCGCAGAAACTAAACCAACTGTGACAACACTCGCCATAAGGCAATTACCATCAGCATTATCATTATCATTATGGTAATTAAAATCCATGGCTAATTGCAATGAGACGAGGGCCGGGCCGGGCTCGTTAAATGCAAATAAATCTGCTAGCCATCAGGAGTTCGGAGACAGTCCTGGAGACAGTCCAGCTAATGGCTTTCGGGGATGTGTCCAGCCTGGATTATGCCGAAACCGCAGGCAGCAAATAGTCCTGCGACTGCGCCGTCCATGTAATGTAATTTCTTGATGAATATTTATGGAGACGGCTCGTCACATCTTCGCTGGGCCTTGCCTCGATTATACTTTCTTCCTGTTTGCCATTTTCGACATCAGCCGTCGGCTTACAAACAATTCTCAAAAAATAATCACTTCGGCTTCCGCCTTTAGCCAAACAATTCCCAGGAAATAATCAAAAAATAAACAAAAAACTGACTTTTACAAATAATAAATTCAAGTTATTCAGCACGAGAACTTCCCTATTTGACAGCTGGCTTTGTCGAGTCCTTTCACACAAGCGGCAGAATAATATTTTCAAGGCACAGCTCGAGTCCTTTATTATTTTCCCTGTTAAAATGCCATTTCCTTTCAAACGAACGGGAGAATAGTAATTTCAAGGTAAAAATGTCAGCCAAACTCGATTCCTTTGAATTCTGCGAGCACCTAAAGGTACATTTCCTTATTATTTACTAGAGACTGCGATTCACAGGCTGGTGATGAAGAGCTGATGATTTTAATTCAAGAATGATGCTTACACAAATTCTAGGACGAACTCGAAAGGAAATAAGTATGACAGGCACTTGAGTCACGCCTGAAAAGTAATAACTGACAATGGAAATTTATATAGTGATTTCTATGCCAAGGATAATGGAACACCGCCGCATTTTCCGCGATTTGAGCCGCACTCGAGGTTGTGGTAACAAAGTTTCGGGTCCAAATAGTTTACAACTTTGTAGCCAGCTTCTTCGCCGGATTTCTGCGACTTGTGTGTCTCCGTGTCGGTGTGCCTGTTCCCTTTCCCTCTCTAGATGTGTGTGTGAGTTTCCGGTGCCTCGCTGTGTGTACATGTGTGTGTGTGCGAGTGCACAATGTATGCAATTTGAGCTAGCTCATAAAGCAAGGAAATTCATGCGAACAACGGCTGCGACAACGCTTCTTCCTTCTGTTTTTTTTAATGCCTTCCTCGCTTTTTTCCTCTATTTTCCGGGGAAAAGTGAAGCCATTAAAATGCATTCACAGGCGTTTCGCAAGGCGAGCATTGTTTGACAGTTGTTCAGCCTTTTTTTGGGTAACTTGGGCCCGAGTCAATGGGCCAGCCAGGAAGGACACTTGGCAGGCAGGAAAAGTGGGCATAGAAAACACCTTTTTTGGGGAAAAACAACGAACAATGAACAAGTGAACAGTGGACAGCAATTGGAATTCAAAAAGTGGATTCAAGGGAACAGGATTCAAGAACAACAGGAAGCCTGGCATATTGGCATTTCTAGCAAATATTTGGTTTAAAAGCATAAGGACATTTATCAAATACACTTGAATAATGACCCTGCTTTTAGTTCTAACTTTTTTAAGGCTAAATACATAACCGAAAGGGGCTTTGTTCTCTGGTGACTCCCAAGTTCAACATCCAGTTAAGGTCAAATTCTGGGAAAACCTCATCACAAGCTCAATTCAGTCAATTCAGCCATTGACATGCGATATTTAAGCAGGAAAATGCGAATATTTGGCCCAATTGACTGGCGCTATTGGCGCCCTTTTTACGGCAGCGAGCCATCAACGGATTATGGTTTTGTGGGCGATCGGAGGGCAGGCTTAATTGCTTAATCAATTGCCTTAATGTTGCATAACTGTAATGGGCAGGTGTTAAGTGGTCAGCCCGGCAGGTAATCGCCTTTAATCTGGAGATCGGAATGCGTAAAGTTAACCGAACAAAAGGCAATTAACTTCAATGTCTGAGCCCTCCCGATGTCCTCGAAAGGACGCTTTAAATCGGTGGCCATGGCAACCTACGCGGGGCCGTAGGAAAAGCGGCGCCAGTGTCTAGGAGCGGCGGAAAACCGAGGGAAATCAGTCGGAACAGGAAGGAAATACTTAAGCGATATGAAAATCCCCGATGCTGATATTAAATATTATTACGGCTGTCGCTGCCAAGCTGCCAAGCTGCCAAGCTGCGGCTTTTGTTATTTTCCAAACAAACACACACCATCGCACACACACACACAGTTTTCCCAGCAGCCACAAGCCGGGCTAAGGCGATTTTCCGACTACTTTAAAATAAGAGGAAATTGTGCAGCTTAATTGGGTTTAATAAACTAACTGGAAGTTATTATTATGGGCAAAATGCGAAAAGTGTTGGCCTTTATGTAAGTCGTAAAGGATTTCGACGAAAAACCTATACCGGTTTTGCGGAAAATTTATATTTTCCAATTAATTGGAGTGCTCAATGGAAATTTAAAGTAAATCCAAGAAAAAGCCAGTCCAAATAGGGGATTATGATTCAAAATAAATGATTTTAGGGTAAGGTAAATTAAGCAGTTCGCCTTTAATTCGTTAAAGCTTCATGTATATTATAATTTATATACTTGATTTATATTCATATTTAAGGGTGTTTAAAAAGCTCAATGTAAAAACTAAATAAAGGCACTGCCAGTCTTAGTTTTGTACCTGCATTGAGCTACTTACATAAACTTAAATATATATCATTTTATGTATATATATATATTATACATCCCCTCAATTATTTTGCCTGCGGAGTGCAGTGAATTCCCTGCCTAGTGTCCTTGCTCAGTCCTTTTTTGGCGGTGAATATAGTCATACTAAATGTTCTTTTAAAGAAGACTTTGGGATGGATTAAGAGCCTGAGAGCGCTGCCAGTTCGTGGCCAGTGTCAGTTTTATTGTTAATGCCATTGCCAATTTCGCCACCGGCTTAGCACTTGTTTTAGCCATTTCCCATTGTATCCGCTTCCGTTTCCGCCTGTGTTTGCCCTCGTGTGTGTCTGCTGGGCAGTTTTTAATAACGCGTCGGGCTGTCAGCTGGATCAGCAGTCACAGCATATGGCATATGGGCATATACTCGCAGATATATATATATAGGTACAGAATATATTAGCGCACAGCCGCCGGATGACGGCCTCCTGCAGCGGCGCCATCAAATTTTACGATCGCACTCAAACACTCACGTGCCAGGACAGCAATTAACGGATGCCAGGCCGCGTTTATGTGTTTGTATCCTGGCGAAACAATTCCGCCTTCCCGTCTTTATAGTAGCCACACTGGCAGAAAGGCTAATTACATTTCATTTGGGAGCTACTCCTCTGACAGATGCTCTCACTTAGAATTATCTCCTGTCTTGGACTTGGCCGGGTTAATGGCTCGGATTTGGCTGTCACACTTGGCCAGAGTTTCCTTGCAGTGCACAAGGCTATAATGCAGCATTGGATGGGCATTTCGATATTAATTCGAGTGCCTGCAACTGTCAGTTTAATTAATTTGCAAAATGTTTACAATTTGCGCCCCGAACCCAGGCTCCCAGCCCGGTCCCAGGTCCGTCCAGGTCCGTCAATTAGTCTCAATTAAGGGCCCTGGCCAGGCGCAGGCCCGGCTTGTGATTCCCCGCGATTGGGCATGAGATTTTCCTAGGGGGTCGGGCGGCGGGTTCAATCCCATTTCCTCGTGCTTGACCTTTCTTTCAACTTGACGCCATTAATGGCAATGTGGGTCTTTACGGCACATTTTCCAGCTTATTAACTCGGCCATTTGCAGGGTTTTTTGTCGGTCCGGCTCTCCTGTTGCTTTGGCTTTTCTTTAAGCCAACTGGGGTTTTTGCTTGAGATATCAAGTTTGTTTTATATTTCCAGACCCACCGCCGCGCCTTTAATGTTAATTTCAGTGCGCCCCTGAAACTATGTCCCCCAAAACCAGCCGCCAAGTTGCCAACGAGGCCAGCTCCACCCAGTGCCCCCATTTTGGCCCACTTTTTGCGGTCTTTCACTCTGTTGCTATACATAAATTGAACATTTTGCCGCAGTGCCGCACACACTCCGCCTGCTGCCTGCTGCCTGTTGCCTGCTGCCTGTTGCTCGGCAGGAGCGGCAGCTGGGAAAAGCGGCAGGACTGGACAGATGGCAAACCACTCGGCGCAGACAAGGACGATGTAATAAAGTTAGAGCCTGTCAGGCGGTGTGCCGCCGCCACAAAAGAAATGCGGTTAGACGGAACGGAACGGAACGGAAGGAAGCGCCGATGCCGCACTAGCTGTAGCCACCCCCCAAGCGCCCCCTCCTACCCCCGTCGACTTGTCATTGTCAAGGACTCCCGGCAACTCAAAAACACAACTCAAAAATACACACACATTGCCGAGGCAATCAATAAGGAGTAGCCCCGGACTCATAAATAAGTGAATGCCTGACTGAATCCCAAGATTTCCGAGATCCGAGACTCGAATCACTCGACTCCGGGGTGCCGGTGGTGCTGGGGATGATGTAAGCCTGGTCGGCAGATGAAAGCCAGTTGCCAAAATCCGCTAATGAAGCAATTAGCATCTGTGCCAGGTGAGCACAGCACTGAGATTTATAGGGAGAATGATTAAATATTCAAGTCCTGAAAGGAAATCCCGCCTGACTTCTTATACTTTCAGTACAAATAAGATAAATATCACATATATAAGAGCAGAATGCTTAGAAGATTTTATCGACACAATATATATTATAATAAATCGATAAGGTATCGATAAGAATTTAATTCAAAATTAGGTTAAGCCCGTTGTTAAGATTAAATTATTATAAAAATACATTCAGTACAAATAAGAGAAATAACATATATAGAAGAATGTATAGAAGAATGTATAGTATATATATAGAATGTACAGTTTTAATTATAATATATCGATAAAGTATCAATATGAGTATCGATATGGATTAAATTCAAAATTAGGTTAGACACGTTTTTTCGATGAAATTGTTATCAAAAGCCTGACTTTTGGTGTCTTTTTATGTATAGAAAACATTATTACAAGATTATTATAATAGATCGATAAAGTATCAATATGAGTATCGATAAGGATTAAATTCAAAATTAGGTTAGACACGTTTTTACGATTAAATGGTTCTAAAAAGCCTGACTTGTGATGCCTCTTTTATATATAGAAGATTTTACCAACATTATTACAAGATTATTATAATATATCGATCGAATATCGATGGGTATCTATAAGACTTAGTTCAAAGCTATGCTAGAGACGTTTTTCCTTCTAAATGATTATAAAAACTGACTTGAGCTGCCTTTTTTTGGGCAGTGTGCTCGGCGGACATGTGCACTACAGTGCCGGCCACGGCTATAGGTTCTTCCCGGGCCCTTCCCAGGGCGAGGGGTGCGCCATCATTAGACCCAGGCGGAGCGCTCCCGTTGCCACGGATTAAATGGGGGCCCTCAGTTGTTGCCATGGCTGGGGGGCTTACGGGAGGGCAACGACGGCTCGAGAGGGGGGCCAGGCACTCATCAAAAGAAGTGGAGTCGTCCGGCAAGGACCTGCGTTAGGCGCAGGATGCGAGGCGAGGCAAACAAATTAGTTAGTTGGATTTTCCTCTTATTCGAGAGTGTAAACAAAATCCGCACTTAATGCGGCTCAACAGGGCCGGCATAAATATTGGGCAATGGCAATTCCAATACGGAATGGACTGGAACACTCATTCCAGCAGACTCCACTTCCATTTGAGGGCTGGAAACAGAGTGAGAGGAAGAGAGGAGGAAGGGGGCCGTGCGCCTTCCAGTGCCAGTGCCAGTGCCGGCATTCCTCAATTAGTATCGAAATTTAAATGCCATTTAAGCCGCAGTTAGCCGAACTAGGCCATTACTCTGGCAACCACACCATCATCCCCCGGTCGGGGTAATTAATTATGTATAAAAATATTCCCTCACCGCCCCCACCGACCCACCACCCCACCGCCCCACATCAATTAAAAACGACGCAAATCTCGCCCCGAGTCGGGGCCCTTCGGCTGCCAGCTCTGTATTTGTTTTTACATAAACAATTTTTGGATTTTTCATTTTTCGGCCCCGGCTTAGCAGCAGGAGGAGCGGGAAGGCGGGCTTTGTTTTGTAGATTTCTAATTACGACAGCCCCTTGGCCGGGGCTTTTGTGGGCTTTCCGCAGAAGTTCTTTTGAGACGCGGCTTAATTATGTCTCCCCAAGGCAGCCAGCGAAAAAATTTGTATATGCAAAATAAATAAAGGGGGGGCGGGTTGGGTGTTTGTGGGGGGGAGGTAAAAAATTCAACAAATTGAAATTTGATAGAAATATTTATGTACGTATGGAAAGTCGAGAGCCCCCAGCCCCCTGAGTTGGTCTGTTGCGTGCGCAGGAGCCGGATTTGGATTGGGGCGATGCTTTCCCATTTTCCACTCGCTTTTCCATTTCCCAGCCACCCCCCATCAGCCCCCGGGCCCCCGGGCCCCCGATGTTTGTACAGCTTGTGGCCTAAGCCCGAGCGTAAACAAAATTTCGAATTACACACAAAAATGCTAAAATGTTGCCTTGTCAGGTGAGCGGGCGAGCTGGCGAAACTCTAGCTCCGGGGAAAGTGTATAGGAAAAGCTCTCCCTTCTCCCATCTCCCGGCTCACGTTTCCCCTCCCCCTACCCTTTGGCAAACAATTCAATTAGCCGGCCACCTCAGTGTGAGTTGCATTTTAATACGCGCGCCCTAATTTGTTTTTATTTTTAGTCCTCGAGAGATCGCCCAGGAATCACTGGAGATTCCATTTCAATTACAGAGTTGCCAGTCCCTTTCTTAGTCCTTGGCATTAATCAGCTTCTAAGAGACTTCCCACACCTCGAGGGTGCGGCATTCCGTGAGGCTTAGCTTGAACCGCTGCCCCCAGAAGCCCAAGTTCTATTCTTAACTATAAATAAAATGGTGAATAATCAAAAAACAAAGTATGTATGTTTATCTAACTAAGTGCCAGAGATTTCCCACTGAAAACATGTATTTTTATTTCCAACTAGAAACAACAAAATAAACAATGAAAGCTAACTAGTATCGGAGATTTCCCACTTTTATTCTCTAACTAGAAATATTATAATATTATAATTTCAATAAATACCAGAGACATTCCACAGATAATATAATAATATAATAATAATAAATAATACAAGCAAGCTATATAAATATCGTATCTAAAAAACATATCACAGATTTCAAACAAAAAAAAAGCATTTATTATGATTTCCAACTAGAAATATTATAATTAATAATAAAAGAAAACTTATAATTTCTTTATCTAAATAAATTCCATGGATTTCACACTGCAGACATGAATTTCTATTATTGAGCTATAAATAATATAATAAATAATAAAAGCAAACTAGTTGTATCTTTATCTAATTAAATGCCAGAGATTTCCCTCTGAAGCATATATTTTTATTTTTGAACTATAAATAATATAATAAATAATAAAAGCAAACTTGTTGTAACTTTATCTAATTAAATACCAGAGATTTCCCTCAGAAAACATGTAAAATAAACATAAATTATAAAAGCAAACTAGTTGTAACTTTATCTAATTAAATGCCAGAGATTTCCCTCTGAAGCATGTATTTTAATTTTTCAACTATAAATAATATAATAAATAATAAAAGCAAACTGGTTGTAACTTTATCTAATTAAATACCATAGATTTACCACTGAAGCATGTATTTTTATCTTTGAACTATAAATAAATATAATAAATAATAAAAGCAAACTAGTTGTAACTTTATCTAATTAAATACCAGAGATTTACCACTGAAGCATGTATTTTTATCTTTGAACTATAATAAAATAGAATATAACAAATAATAAAAGCAGTTCAGTTTTATTTCATTTTTGAACTTTAAGTGATATATTAAATCATAAAAGCAAACTATTTATATCTTCTTCTAAATGAATGACAGAGACTCCCCCTAAATATATGAATTTTCATTTTTGTTAACAGAAACACTGTCTGCAGTTTGAATTTGGCTCTGAATAATTTCCAGCGAACTCGAGTTAAGCGAAGCGAAAGTGATTCCTCAAAGTTTTGAACGCTGCTGAGCAGCCCCAGAAAAGTTTGGGCCACAAATGCTGGCCTAAATGAGGGGGGACTGGGGGAATAATGAGTGGGCAGAAGACAGGGGCGGGGACAGAGCCGGGGAGATGGGAAAACTTTGCTGCAAACTTAATAAACTGTCTAAAATTTGAGTTGCCCTGCCCGGCCGTATGTTTGTCTGGGCCAGAGTTTGCTCCGGCTCCGGCTCCGGCTTCCATTGTTCAGGTAAACAAAGATTCTGCGAGGTGCCTTCATCTGGAATCTCGGCGAGTCGGTCGCTTCTGCGGATTCCACTCCGATTTTGTTTTTATGGTTTGGCTTTAGTCGGGCTTGAGGCTCCCTTCGAGATGAGCTGAGCTGAGGAGAGGAGCCACTGAAACGCTCAACTACTAGGATTAGACCCTCGTCCATATAGTTCTGTGGACTTTCCCTTTTTGTGGTTTTCCTGGGGGCAGCTGCCTGCGACTGAGGAAAAACTTTCACCGTAAAACTGTTCAAATATAAGTTGTCTTCCCGCCCCGCCTTATTTTTCAGTTCCATTTTGGCCATGTGTGGGAGGCGGGCCCAGAAAGCAGGCGAAAGTTTTTCAATTTGTTTATGCATCCAACGCAGAGGTGAGTGAATTATTGCATTGGAATTATGAGGCCCAGAGTCCAGGAGCCATCCATCAGTTGGCCAAAACAGCCTTTGAAATATTCATGCGGCTCACCCAAACTTATGGCCGACTTTCGGACTGGAAAGATGATTATTTTCCGTATTCATTTGGTTTAAACTGGCACTTATCTCCCCAAAACACACACACTCGGGCCGAGTAATATTTTGGCTTATTTTCCACCTTTTTCCCTTTTCCGGGCCAAAAAATGTATACAACATTATTGATGGCGCTGACAAATAAATAATTAATTTATAACGCGCAGTGGCAGCGGCGGCTTTATCATGGGCACACACAAAGCGCGCAGAATTATACAAATATAATTGCATATATACAGCGGCCTGGGTCCCGGCTATATCCGCCTTATTTGGTTTTGCTTTCAAAATTATGAAATGACAGGCCGGGCGGCGGCGCGATGATATTTCATTTACTTTGTGCCGCTGCGGAAATGAGAAATGCGAGGGGGAAGTCCTGGCAGTGCTGGCGGGATGCTGCCCGCTCTTGTTTCGTCATCGTCATCGGCATCGACATCGTCATCGTCATCGTCATCGCCATCGCCATCGGCCACTGACAATGATGGAGGAAGATTGATGCCTTTCGTCCTGCCCCAAAATGAGCACACCAATATATACAAATGCCCCCGCACACACACACACACACACAAGGCTTCACCCCTGGACCCTGCATAATACGCAGCATGAACTTCCCTCCCTTAGAACAGCTTGTTTTTCTCGCAGTGTGTGCCTTAGTTTCGGCCAAGTTTACCAATTTCCCAGTGTCATTTGCCTTGAGCAAATTGTTGCATACTCCCCATAGGACCACCATCTCCATCAATGTGTCCGCGCAGGGATACTATTTTTTGCTCAAATGATGGATCAGCGGATGAAGCCCGAAGTTTTCAAGTAATTAACCGGGCTTGTCAGGGACAGATACATATATAATATATATACCTATGAATAAAATAATAAATAAAGCTGCCCTGAGATTTATGCAGTTAAAGAGAGACCAGGCACCTTGTCTAATTGGGCCAGAAAATATTTAATAAATATTTAAATATTTAATCTACCAAAGCTTAGTTGTATTAATATTTTATAGTATTTTAGCTTTGTTTGGTGTCCCCGCTTAATTTAAATGTTAAAATAAAGTGGCAGGACCTAGAGAACTCAACTACTATATAAAGAGTCAGACAGGTTGATGATATAGAAGTTCTAGTTGGCCCTAAAGTGCCAACTTTTAATGACGCACAATTGTAATTAAAACAAATGCGCCTAGGTTAGGTGCAACAACATGTTTTTCTAGATTAGTTAGCCTGTTTTCCCCATTGGCAGATGCTTAACAACTCAAATTAAAGAACTGCCAACTGTGGGCCCGCACACACACACTCCTGGCACACACGCACACGCACACACCACACACAATGTGCGTAACAAGGAAATGCAATTATGGAGCGAAATAAAACAATCAGTGGCAATCGCTTTGGGAGCGAGCGGAGCCCCATGGCTCCGGCAGCAGGCGGCGGCGAGGTCCTGCTCCTGGTCCAATTGTCCTGCGGCTGCTCGCCAAATATTAATCACTTTGATGGCGAAATCAATAATTAAAAGGCAGCGCACGCAGAGGGAGCCCAGAGCCCAGAGCCCGGCCGGGCAAACACAGATGCTGCAGGTATATCACGCATACGACCCGTGCGCTCTGCTCTCGAATTTCCTTCGAGTCCGAGTCCGTCTCCGAGTCCGAGTCGCCGCCGCGTGCAGGTGCACGAAGTTATTAATGGTTTTCGGCGGCTTACGCAATTTGCGCCGCCCCTTGTGGGCGGGGATGAGCCGCAAGGACACGCGGCAACATGCAACACGGCAGCATTATGCGAGTGTGCAAGCTGCTGCAGCTTTTCCTTTTCTCCCCTCCACTTGCCACATTTCTACTTGGTTTTTTGCTTTCTCCCAGCAGCAGGCTTAACTTCTCCAGTGGCGAAGGACTCGGGCGCACAGGACACAGAGAGCCGAGCACGGAAAGGGGACAACAGAAACTCAACTGGAGCAAACAGCGTGGGCGAAAGTGGTCGCCGCAGACAAGTCCTTAATGAGAATTTCCCAGTCCAATCAGCCGTGCTGATTCCGGGAAAACTTGCCTTTGTGCCGATGCGAAAACAATGCGATTTCCCCTTGCCGCCGCCAAAGGAAATTCGATGGAAAAACAGCCTAATTTGATGTTTGCGAAAACTATCTGCGGTTATTCGCTGCGACAAGGAAACGCAGTTGAAGTCTCAGGCCAACCTCAAGACGTCAATAATTATAGTAATAATAACCTCAATAATAATTTAAAAAGTAAACATCAAATGAACATTGGGTTTAATTTTCTTTTGCTTTCACTTTTTTATATATTTTAGAACTGTGTAAATACAGCAAGTAAGTGTCCTGTGATATGGCAAACTTTCTAAAGTGAATAAACTAAAAAAAAAACATTATGTGTCTATAAACATAGACATTTGACACCTTGCCTCACTTGGGCCAAGGAGTCTACACATATTTAAACTTTACAATAAAGGAAACTAAAGTCTCTAAAAAACGTGTTGTGCTCGATCCAGATAAATCATTATTAAGCTAAAAAATAAAGGAAGCTGGCCAAAGTCTCACTTACTTCTCTTACTCTCGGCGCCGCTAACCCAAGATTCAAATCAATGCTGTTTGGATTTCATGTCTGGCTGCCTGAGCATTTGAAGTTGTAGCTCGTTCTGGACTCAGGAATCGAGGTCCTGCCGAATGGATATGTAAATGTAGATGCAAATGCCGATGGAGAGGTTGGAATGTATCTGTATCTGCGGAATGCGGGCCAAAACCAACTTCACATATCTAAAGAATGGTTGGCTCGGATCGAATCGAATGCGAGGTTGTCCAGGCCATTGTTGGCTTATTGTTCACTCGGACAAGCCACAGATTTGCCTGGTAGGCCTGGCAGGATGTTTCGCAGGGCACTTGGGCCACAAGGACGATAAGTCTATTCACTTCGACCATATGTAGCCAGCAAGCTCGCCTCAATTAAAGCGACTTATTGAGTGTTTATAGGCCGAAATTGAGCACTAATCTTCAAGAAATAATATTATATATATTTACGGACACAGAGCTCCCTTAAAGACGCATTTAATGTGTGTTGAAAATGTCCTCGCTGCCAGGACACCCACACACACAGCGAGGGCGCCTCAAAATATGTAAACTCATGTCATAATTGAATTTTCATTTCGGGCTTCATTTGGCCCAAGAGCCCCGGAGCCAGGCGCCCAAGCTGAATAATTAAAATAAAATGCAAAATAAAAAACTAACTTTGTCACCCAAAACGACGCCGGGAACAATGTGTGGCTGTGTGGAGCAGTGGAGGAGTGGAGGAACCAGGACCGAGATTGAGATTGAGATTTAGATTGAGTCTTACGACTTGAGCTCCCCCTGAGCTGCCTTGATTTTATTTTTCGGCCCTGCTTATTGAAAACTCATTAAAAAGTCGTAAAAATAAGGCACTGCCAGCCCCCAGACAAAGTCTCTCCTTGGCCCTGATTCGCAGGTTCCTCTTCTGTGGGTTTATTTTTGCCTTGTACAGGTAAGATTATAATGCCTCATGGAAATCAGGCTAAATTAGCTGCCACATGAGCCCAGGACCAGAGCTCAGAGGTCCTTTTAAATGATGTTGTGCCCCGACTGTCGACAAAATTGAAAAACCAAATAAACTTTCGACTATCCGGAGTGGAATCATCCACGTTTCCCCTCCTCTTCCATGGCAGCTCGGTTTGCGTTCTGTTTCCGCTGCTTTGGCAAATTAATTACAATTACCTTTGGCCCCGTTCGATTGCACTTCGATGGCGAGTGTTTCTGACATGTCCGCAAAGCATTTTCAATGCGAATGGTTTTTTGGTTTCTGGCTTCTGGCTGCTGGCTGAAACTTTCCCGAGAGCTCCTGTCAGTGGCAAGATAGGGGAAAGTTTCCGGGAAGCTCACTCACTGCTGGCCCGTGAATTCGACACAATCTTCAAAGGGGACTTGAGTGAAGCACACAAGTCTGCTTTTAGTTTCCTAAATATTAAAAATATCAAGCAAGAAACTCTTGTTTGGAAACTCTTGTAAGCCAAGCACCTTGTCTTGTTTTTGTGTAATTTTTTCAGGCCTTTTAGGGGGTCAAGTCCCTGGTAGCCCGTCCTGAACCGGAGTCAATAGCAACGCCTGATTAGCTTCGGGGCCGTTTAATTGAATCGTTGGGCAGTCAAGCAGCCGGAAAGGCAGACTCCGACTCCGACTCGGACTCGGATTGCGAGTCCGTAATTTATGTGCATATTTACCTGTTGCCGGCTTGTGGCAAAAATAATATGAGCAGAAATCACTTGCCGCGTGTGTGTCACGTATCGGCGGGGAAAGTCGAAGCGGAAGCGGAAACGGGGAAAATCGGAGGCCGGCGAGCGAGCTGCTGATCCGGGAAACTGTCAGCAATTAATTTGGTTAGTAGCGCTAAAGTGAATTAGCGCCAAGTCCCAGTCCCACATCGATTCCCGCCAAGCATTTCCCATTTGCTCGTCCTTAATCCGTAAATCTTGCTGTCTGTCGGAGGCTTTGATTTTGTCGGCGTGGGAAAATCAAAGCGCACTTTGAAGCAAGGATTCGTGGAAGGACGCCACCCAAAAAAAAAAAAAAAAATAAAGACCGAGTTTGATGAGTCGAAACTGATTAAATAGAGCCAAAGGAGCTTCAAGCCAGTTCAAGCTAAGTTCTAGTATTAAATACCCATAAATTCAAGCTATATTTTAGAGCTTTATTACTTAACTTTATTAATTAAAAACCAGGTCAAGTACGCACACTTGGGCCGCCTTTCGCTGCGAGATGTCACCTAACGAGTGGCTCTGATTAATTTAAATTATGCTCCCCAATGGGGGAAGCGTGCTCATGTTGAGTCGTTTCATTTATTCCGCTCAGGTTCTAGCCTCCCCCACCTGGGCCGGCGCCTCCGAGCCCTGCTCTGTTTACTTTCAATTTTGCCGCGGCCGCTGCCGTGTTTTTTCGCGGTGTACGGTTACGGTTACGGCTACGGGTACGGTTACGGCTGCCACCCGCGGCCAGGTGCTCTTGGATCGGCGCCGGGACTTGCGTGAATTTAATTACACTTATGCTCGTCGCCGTCGTCGTCGTCGTCGGGCGACGTGGGCGGAGTTCAGCCTGGCAAAGGACCAAGGCAGCAGCAGGACCCCCAAGAGGGGGAGCGAAGTCCCCTGACAAATGGAAAGTAATATTCGGAATATTGATCAGCAGTCTGCAGTCTGCCGTCTGCAGTCTCTTTGAGACATGCATTTATCCCCTGCTTTTTGCATTTCCATTTGCAATTGGCAAGCCACCTGCCCCTGCTCTATGCTTCCTACTCTTATTTAAATATATATAAATATTTTTCTGTGTAGGAGGGTTTCCCCGTAGGCCATGCTCAGATAATGCAGCACAAAGCTTCAACTTCAATTTCGCCCAACAAAAGACTCGGGCGGGCAAACAAAGCGACGTGAAACAGAGCGAAAGCAGGGGAAATTTACACTGAAACACATATTTATTTAAAGCAGTTACTGCTCTCAGAGAGAGAGCAGAGCTGGCTAGCTTTTTCCACAGTGTACAGCAGACAATTATAGCCTTGAAATGTACTCGTAATCCCCAGCCAGTCAGCCAGCCAGCTCTCCCTCTGCCGCAGCCATATTGCATATTTATTTTGTAAATTTTGGCTCGCATTTCGCCTGCCTTTTTGTTTTGTTGCAACACAATACAAAAAATGATCAGAAGAGGCAAGGAAACAGCTCAGAGAAGGAAGTAATAATTTGATTTTGGAACATTCCGTCAGTGGCTTACTGCGCCTTTGTGTCCTGCGAACTATGTACATTAAATTCAATATGTCGCCCCTCTGCCGTATACACATATTGCGTATACGCCGGGGTATCCATGCAAAGCAGGGAAGGCCCAAATCCAGCCTTACGAAAAGGAGAAAGGGAGAAAAAAGAAAAGGGGGAAGGAGGAAGGGGGAAGGGGAGGTGGTGGAAATTTTACAGGGTGGCTGGAGTTTTCTCTTTGGCTCTACCAATTTTCCGGGGTTGCTGCTCATCAGCTTTGGGCTTAGGGCTTCAGCCGCGGCTCAAACTCGCAGGCTCACTCGTTCTCTCCCCGGAAAATTGAAATACACATAACCCAGACACACCGCACACCACACTCGCACACTCGCACACACGCACACACACAGAGAACGACATTGATACGAATGCGGCTTAAGTGGCTGGTATTGTTTTTACATTAAAATATCATTAATTTTCATGCCTGGCTGTTGGCTGTTGGCTGTTGTTGCTACGCTTTCCACTTTCACTCACTGCTCTCCCTTAGCTTTCCCCAGCCGACACCCCGCGTCATAAGTGTGTGTATAAAGCCATTAACACGAGGCGTGAAATGAGCGCATATGTATGCATGAAAGGGCAGCACTCCTGCGAAGGAGCTCCGCCCTGGGCCGAGCAGGATAACTCTGGCGCGGAGCCTGAAAACCAGCTGGAATTGAATCAATTCTGCGGCCAGCCTAATAGAGTGCAAAATTATAGAATCAGCTCTGCTGTTCTTCATACAAAATTACACCAATAAATTACAATTATGGCACTTGGTGTCTCTCAGCTCAGGATAATATCGAATCAATGAAAATTCAGCTTAAGTCTTGCCTAGTTCAGGCACAACTGTGTCAGCTGTAAGGACTCTGGTTGAAGATTGTATTTGTGGCTGTATGACACTGCCTTTTCAAATAAAACGGGCACACTTTTTTGCCTTAGGTCTTGGTTACATCTTTTCTTTATTAAATAAAGAAAATATGTTTTGTAAATTTATTTATAATGTATTTTTATTTATTTATTTATTTATGGAAATCATTTTTTCTTTATTGTTTCTTGCCTAGTTGTGCCTGAAACTGTGTCGCATGTAAAGACTCTGATTGAAAAGTGTACTTGAGGCTATATGACATTTGACTTGGCTATATATATTTCCTTATTAAATAATTTATATATGTTTTGTCCACATAGTTTTATATAATATTATATTTATTTTTTCATTGAAATCATTTTCTCTTTATTGTTTCTTGAAATCTAATGAATTTAAATTTATTTTCTTATTTTTGAGCCCTTGATAAACTTAACAATCTAAGCAAATTGACTCTAATTAACGCAACCAATAAGGCAGCGTCATAACCCCATAAATAACTAAGTTATACTACAAATGTAAGCCTTAGCAGGCAATTTCGTAGCCCTAAATGTTTCCATCAAATGGCATATCGATGGCAGTCCTTTCTGTGACAAATACGCTTTGCTCCGTAATCCGCAGGAAAACAATTGCGACCAGTTTCTAATCGAACTGCCGGATAACGTGTCCTGGTCCAGTTGCCACTTCCAGCCATGTTGGCCATGAGGGAAGACACGAAATAAAAAAGGCTAAAGGACGAAGGATGAAGGGAAGCGGCTGTAAATGCCACACAGATGAGCTTACAGCCAATGGCAATGGCCAAAAAACGAGGCGAACTCTAGCTGAGTAAGCGTGGCAACAGCCGATGGCCCAATAAAAAATCAAAAGGAATAAGTTGTTAATATTTTTTCGATTTGTTTTTCGCATTTTCCGTCTAAGCTGCCAATAATGACATACACACACACACACACACTCGCCCGGCACAATTGGCTCCAAAGCTGTGCTGTGCGACGTCTGAGTGCCTGGATACAGTGTCATGCGTGTCCCGGTTTTTCTCCCCTCTTTTCCGCCAGTTCTCTTTTATCGCCCCCCCTTTGCCAGGCTTACACGCTTGGTTGCCCTTCCCCCCTCCACACACACACACACACACACACACACACACACACACACAAGCGCCGCTCACCTGTCAATGTTGGCATTAAAATTTGCCTTTCGTATGACAACCCACAGGTGGAACATCCAGAGCAGCCCCTGGCTGGGGGCATGCACCGCGAGAGAGTACATCAAATTGTATACACATGTTTCTCACAGGCGAATCTCCAAGAGATTTTTAATCTCTGGGATTTCTGGTTAGGATTGCCAGAATTATGCACTTGCTACTTTCCTTTCCTTTCCTTTCCATCTTACTTGGCCATCTTTCACCGGCTAATAGCATTTAAGGCTTCAGCTAATTCTAAAGATTTCAAATCTGTTATTTTGGGTGCCCAAAAGTATGCACTATAAATGAATAACTTTTTTTTAGAGTCTAGTTTAAACTCGATTGAGTTGAAGGCTGAAGAAAAGCTAAAAGGTTAGCCTATTTAGGTAATATTATTATTTTAAAAAAATACAGATTTTAAATCTCTTATTTTCTGTGCTCAAAATTATGCACTACAAATTTAACATTTTTTATGAGTCTAGTTAGGACTCCATTGAATTTAAGGCTGAAGAAAAGCTAAAAAAGCTAGGTAATATTGTAATTATATTTGACCTGCAGGAAATATAATATCTTTTCCAGAAATTGCGGGTATAATTTTTCGGCCTGTAGCGAAACAGTAGTAAACATGTTGGCAACCGGGGTCAGGTGGTGAGGTGGCCAGGTGGGTGGTGGCTGACTGTGGGTTTTCTGGGTACTTTGCTGACAGTCCCCCCTGCCTCTGCATACCTGCCTTGCCGCTGTTTTTCGCCTCTTTATTTTTGTTTTTTTCTGTTTTGGAGTCCTGTGGTGCGGAGGAGTGTTGGAACTGCTTTTACGTTAACGCGATTTTCAACATGAATTGAGGCGAATTGAATCAGCGGGGGGTGGGTGGCCAGTGCCCCCGAATAGCCACCGGTGGACCAACCACTGTCGCCACTCGACACTGGAGTTTGCAATCTGGCAGATGTGCCAGCTTAGTTAGGCTTCAAGTCGAGTTAATTACTAGCAATATTCCCCCCAAAAGAGGTCCAAACTAATACTAAGATTACCCAAGAACCCAGAACTCTCTGGAGTTTCCACTTGTCTCTTTAATGTGCACTAAATAAACTCTGTCAGCCGCTGATATTAATAAATAAAGGCCAAAGCGGGAACCTTGAACAAAATGAGCCCATGGTGGAGGTGGAGCCCGCATTAAAATGCAAACATATACAGAAAATTCATTAAAATCCGAATGAGCGAGGGAGAGGGTCAGTTTCTCGACCACTTTGTGGCAAACTGTTTGCCTTCCGTGGGATATTGGATATTGGAAAGTCCTATTTCATTCATGTCATATCCCGGAGCCTGCGGCCGACTGGCACACATGCATGCGGAATTGATGGATCCGAAAAAGTGAACTACGGCTTCGGCTTCACCCACAGTTTGAGAAACAGTTTCGGCTTCCGTTTGAGTTTCAGGTTCAGGTTCAGGTTCGGCTATAAGTTTCGGTTTCTGTTTTTGTTGTTCTGTTGCCTGTTCTTTTCTGGCCCGGCCGACATGAGTGGCTTTTGATATTTGCATAACATTGCCATGCGATGGCAGGGCGTTGTGACAGCAGTATGAAGTGATGTCGAGGTGGTTGGGCCCTTCCAGGGACAACCAGGATCGAATGGCAACAATAAAGGGAAATAAAGTGGCCCCCCGTAGGGTTGCAGGCTCCACATCCACATCCATATCCATATATATATCCATATCCACTCACTTCCCCCTTATTTTGGCCACCGACTCTGTGGCAGGGATGTTGCAATCGGATATGCAATAAAACCGAATTGATTGCAAAAAAATGGATGTGCGTAAGTCCGGGCTATAATTACCTGGCAGTGGAAAATGCGCGAATTTCCCGTCTAATGTTGCCTTGTTTTTGATGAAGTAAATAAGGTAAGTCAGGGATATATCAAGTAAGTTGAAGTCTGAATTTAGGCAGCACACAAGAATTTTAGCTGATTTCCACAAACTTTCCAGTTCTTCTATTCAAATGCATCAAAGCCAGCATTGGTCACACTGATTGAGCCTACGCTCTCCTAAGAGAGAGAAAGAGAGAGCGTCTGGCGGGAAAGACTGATAGAATTCCCAAGTGGCTTTTATTGGCATCACTCTGACTGCATTTTGAATGTTTTTCTTTAGCAAGAACAGCAGCATTTTGACCACTCCAGGGGTCAAGAATCTATTACCATTATTTATATAATAGCAACATCACAATCATTGCCAGAACTCAGAAAGAAAAATATGCAAAACAGTCCAACAAATACCTTAAAATGCAATCAACCGAAAACAGACCTCAGCTGCAAACGAAACACAAATATTTTGCTTGTTCTGTATCGCAATAAAAGTGTCAGCTCTGCCGTAGTTGTTGAATTTTTATTAAAATGACTTTTAAGTCTGGCCAGAAAACAAAAAAAATACGAGAAGAGAAACATGCTCGCAAAAATGTGGAAATCAAAATATTTTGTCACAAAGTCGAGGTCGGCGCCGCTGCATGTGGCCGTGGCTCGTCCTGGCGGAGCAGGACGATGATGGAAATATTTCCACGGCGGATTGGCATTTTGCATTTTGCGGCATTTTGGCCCCGAGCCCTCGAGTTCAGAGCCCAAACTGCCCGAGTTGCATGCCACGAATTCACAAGGATATGATCAAAAAATATGAGAGCCATCGATTACCCAGACCATCGCAGGCTCGTTAGGGAAATAATTTAAATGCCTGCTGGGTTGCCGAAAAAAAACAACGAACATAAACCGAATTACCTAAATGTTTTACAAATTCAATTATGCCGGAGTTCAGAGGGGGAAGAAGCTGGCAAATTTCCCGATTCCCTCCATGATGAGTCGGATACCGAAAATAAATAAGTTAGCAAAGACCTAGAGACCTCGATACAGTGCTAAATTATGGCCAGAAAACACAAAGCATTTTGCAAATCAAATTAAATCACAAATTAATTGCTTGCATGTCCCTTGGATTCCATTGGCCAGGTCTATGTCTATGAATGAGTCGGAAATGAGGCCAGTATGGCTCTGGTAACCCATGGCATTCAAACGTGGTCAGATCCCGAGGAGCCCCCTCCCATATATGTCCACATTTCCCAGAGCCCAACCGCATACATAAATGGAATGTGTGTTTCAATGGTTGATATGTGACCCGGCTCCTGGCCCCCAGTGACTCTGATGATGGCAGGATGCCAGGATGCCAGGATGCCAGGATGGCAGTTGTTTCGTCTCCGTTTTGTAATTATCTCAAGTGCCATCAGCAGCAGCTAAATTAACATTGGAGCCTGTGTGTCTGCTGCATTTTTTTGTTGTGTAACAACTCCCTCTCCCCTCCTGGATGCCCGGAAGGGGACTACCGCGTCGCGGTTTAACTCTAATTAACTGCTCAAGGATTAAACAGCGCAGATAGCTGTGTAGTTGATGTAATTAAACATTTTCACAAGTTCCAGCACCATTCCCCTTCAACGTTTTGAATATGTAATTAGTTAAGCCTTTACCTGGGCCAATAATTAATATAACTTATGGTTTAATTTTGAGTAAGTATGAGTTTTACCTCTGCATAACTATCGGATATGTGTGACATTCCAGTCAGCGATTGATGAGCGATGTAAAAACCAGAAAAGGACTTCAAGGAGAGTCCTTGAGCGGACGACTGCCACTGGGCTCTGGGCTCTGGGCTTACCATACCTAATTAGCCTTGGCGGCGGTATTATTAAGCTGGCATTGATGACAAGGCGGCGACCTTGAGCCCGGGGGGCGGTGCCGGGGCAGGTGTGCAGGTGTGAGGCGGGAAGAGCCTTTACAATTCTTGACATGCATTCAGCCCGTGAATTCTATGCGGCACACTTGAATACACCTTTTGTGTGTGGCCACCTGCTTAGGGAGGGCGGAGGATGACTGGCGGCCATTCACTTGGAAGTTTTCCCCTGAGAAACTTTAAGAAGTCGTGCATCGTTTTAGTGATACTTTTAAGGTAATATTTGAGGGAAACAGTGCGACGATCTTTCCATAAGAATTTGTGTATTCACTTTGCTCGTGAGAGCTTAAACCACTCGCCGAGCTTAACCCACACACACGGCCAGCGAAACAGGTGTAGCCTGGCGTGGCGTTTATTTTCAGCCTCGAATCGATAGGATTGTAACGCTTGAGTGCATTTTCAAGCAGGTTTCCGGGCAACACGGGTGGGCTTGATGGATTGCCAGATTGCCAGATTGCCAGAGTGCCAGAGTGCCAGAGTGCCAGTTAACCCATCCTTGGGCCCTTGGCACACTCCGCTGCGAAGGCAAATGAAATTACCAAACAGCAAACGGTGCTTGTCAATCAGAATTCAAGTCAGAGTCTATTCAAAGTCTAGGAAGGCGGCGGATTCCTGGAGAAACAATGCCTTTGCAATCACCAAAGCGCAGAACTTTTCCCCTCAGAGTTTATGAGTAGAAATGCTTTGAAGTGACTGCTTTTTGAAAGCGAAAATCAAACTTAAATTTAGACTCAGGCCTGCGGATTTGTTCGGAACTTTATGATTTCAGCACAGAATATATGGTATTTCCGGAGCTTACATGCCTGCAGCCAGGCTTTGTGGTTGCCTAGGACCTGAGCTGCCTGCCAGGACTTCCCGGGCCACTAATACTAATTCTAATCTAAATCCAGATCATAACTTGCTTACCAGTAAGTCCCTCAATGGACTCCCTCAGTATCAGTCTCAGTCTGAGTCGGAGTCCCTGTCCGTGTCCCTGTCCCTGTCCCTGTATCTGGCTTTGTGTTTGCAAATCGAAAAGAGAAGCCCTTGTGGATGCCGCTGGACATCGTCCTTGCGTGTGGGGGCATTGGGAGGAGGCCCCTTGGGCCATAATAACTTGTAAGTGCTGCGCCATACATGTGTGTATTATGTATTATGCAGGACTCCGGGTGTAAGTGTGTGTGCGAGTGTCGGAGGTGCATTACTGCGAATTCCCCCTAAGCCCAGTCAAAGTCAGTCAAAGTTGCATGTAGTTCTGGTGGTTCCCAGCTGTTGAATGAAACATAAGTGCTGTCGTGCTCCGGTTGCGAAGCTCTAAGAGATTAAGGCGATATTGGGAGGACCGAGGAGGAACCGAACCGCAGGGAGCACCGAATTCCCCGCCAGATTGGGCCAGCTGAGCGATAGTGTACTTGGGGTGACAAAAATAGTTTATAAAATATTCGAAGCAAGCTATTTCCGAAAATGATTATCTAGATAATCTTCAGCAGAGTTTGCTGGAATTATTTCTCAGCTCAGCTATCGAACTTCCCTTTTTTTTGGGACAGTAAAACCTAATTTCATTTCTCTATAGTTTAAGTGCCTGGGTTATGCTTCGATGTTTGGCATTTGGTTGAAATTCGATTAGAGCCGATGTCCTGGAATTTGATATGTGTATTTTGTAAGCCGCAAACCGGCGCATGTTGCAGTCAACTGCTCCGCAATTAACCATAATTAGTTTGTGGGGGAGAGTCTATTTCTATTTTCGTTCACCTCATTGTCGTCTATATGCTCATCATGTCAGTCTTCTTTTTTTGTGCGCTGATTTTATACCCTTGCTCAGGCTATTACAGAATTCTTAAGCACTAAATATATATAAAATAAAAATTATTTAAAAATTTAGTATGTTTCTACAGTTTATAAAAAAAATTTCAGTTTGGATTATGAAGAAAAATCTCTATTTTTCCAATCTTAACATTCTCATTCCTGTTGTCTTTACTCGTCGACTAATTGTTCACTCGCTCGCTTGATCGCTTTACTCGCTACTTCACTCGCTCGTTTTAATGGTTGTTGTCTCGGGTTATGTATGCGTAATGTTTCTCTCATAATAGTCTCTCAATTTTTAGCTATATATTCAAAATTATATATCTATCTGAATCATATCTTTGTTGTTTTTAAGACTCCATATATATATGTCCTATAACCCATATCCTTAAGGGCATACAGACTTCACCCAGCTGCTGGCTGGCTTCCTTTCTTGTTGCCTGGCTTTTTTATGGCACTGGTTTTACCTGAAAGCGCTTGTTGACGCTCCCGTGGACAAACGAAAGCCACAACATTGCATAGCGAAAATACACACACGCACCCCCAGACACACACACCCACACACACACACACGGACATTCGGGGAAAGGAAGGAAGGAAGAGAGCATCAGGAAGCCATGATAAAGAATATATGACAATGATGGAGGCGTCTGTGGCTGTGTGCCTCGTGCTCTTGTTTGTTTAGTTCGTGTCTGTGTCTGGCTTGTGTGTGTGCGTCTGTGTGTGCGTTGTGTCTGCGTGTGTGTGCGGTGTGTATGGGTGAGTGACTGGCCCACTTCCGTTAACGACATTCGCTCCAATTTGGTGAATTAAGTCTTAAAGCGTAATTGAGTGAACATTTTCATTGAACCATAAGTGTGGAGAGCGAGTGTATTTTACAGTTTTTGTCCAGCGGAAGGAAGGGACTGTGTAAATCAAGTTATCGCTACCCTAACTCTCTCTCTCTCTCTCTCTCTGTCTGTCCCTCACCGGAAACGGCGCCATGTGCCGGAAGTGCGACAGCCATTGATCAGTTCGAGCGCCTTGCCACTTATCGAAAGTAACTTAACTGGCAGCAAAGGCATGCCCGGGTCCTGGCCAACCAAAAGATACTGTCCTTCGGGACACAATGGAAGCTGGCTCTGGGCTTTCTGTTGCTGTTTCGGGCCCGGACAGGGACCACCACAGTTTATGGCCTACTGACGAGGCCAAAATACACAGATATAAAAGAAGGGAGGCCTTGGACTGGACACCTATTTTTAATAGTTCCAGCCAAGTGAAGTCAAGGTAACACGGTTTAATATTCAGTGTTTTAACATGGCCCACCTGGGGTATGTGGGGATCTGCTGCCACTTCCGTTTTCCCTGCCACTACCACTGCCACTGCCACTGCCACTGCCCCTGCCCGTTTCCGCTTCCGCTTCCGCTTTCACCTACAACTGCAGCAGGGCTGCGCCATGCAAGTGCCAAATACCGAATGCCCTCCAGACCCAGTGACACACACACACGTGTGTCGGGATATATGGAATATGGGGATATGGCGGGCATCGGGATCGGGGGACTATAACAAGCAGCCAGCAACAGTTATCATTATGCTAGGGCCAGCCAGTCCTTTAGTCCTTCGGTCCTTTGCACATTTGCAGCTAAATCACGTACTCGGCAAATGTGCTACTAATGAGCGCAGGCAGAGAGGGCTTGGCAGTCTACCGTCTACACTGCTACAAAAGTGGAGTCAGTGCTATTAAAAGATGTTTATTGGAGATTCTGCGCTAGCTTTCGCATAAATTTAGAAGGAAAATAGCAGAAAAATCGACATAACTTTGTTGTTATTCGTATTTTGTGAACTAAATGTTTATTTAGCGGGATTTTTCTTTAAATTTAAGAACGAATTTCCACAATTCCATTTAAGAACCAATACTTATTTTTATAAGTATTAGATTTGTGTATAAATTACTCAATGCTTTTGCGAACAGTGCTTGGCAGCGTCGCCTAATGTCTCTGATTTTACAAATGCTTGTCGAACGCCCCTCTGGCTCCTTAACCCATACGAGGCGCTCCACCTCTGAACTGGACCCCCTACTAGCACACACACACACACACAGATGCCAGTTCAATCATTGCGGGGCGAGTGGGTGTGTGTGTGGGTGTGGGTGTGTGTGTCTGAGCAAACAGGTTCTAAAAATAAATGCTCATTTCTTTGGGGGCCAGGAACAATGCCCCCGATGCGGGTTAATGGCGCTGGGGGGAGTGCCGAGTCCGGGGGTTAATGGTGGCCCTGTACCCCCCAAGGCTCCGCCAGGTCCGCCCTAAAGTTTCCAACAATTGGTCCTGCAGCAGGCAACGGAAACGGAAACGCGGAAAGCCAGCACAATGGCCATGCCCAGACACCTCCTGGTCAGATACTATCGGCTCCCAGGCACCTGGCTCCAATCAGGAGCCATATTTCAGGACACTAATCAGCTAATTGATTGCATATATATATTTATAGGAAAAAAACTATATTTATTCCCATTCCCTAGACTTTAGACAATTTAGGCTTTGAAGTTTGAAGTTGCGCCTCACAAAAGAAATAATAGCAGCATGCACTTGGCCCAATATCCTTATTTATATTTCGAGCTATGTTTGTAATAATAATGATTTTTATATATAATTATCATATATATATGAACTGGTTATATATGGGTAAAATAAGGAAAGTAATCTCTCAGGTTTTAAGTACTTTTTAAAAACTAGGAATAGCCACTGCGATCGGATAAGGCAAACAAAAAGTTTTAAAGCATATTTAAATAATAAATAATAATTCCCTTTAAGTTGCTAATTTGTGGATATATTTTAAATAATTATATATAATATATAATTATATATTATATATAATAATATATAATATATATAATAGTATATATAAAATGTAAAAGGCATTTAGAATCAATTGAAATGATCTTGTAATCTATTAATCTAATAATCTTGGAGTTGCTAACTGGTGGGTTTATTTAAAAAAATTATATACAATATATAATATATAATAATAAATAATATATATAATAGTATATATTTCCAGTCCCCAGGTTATATTATACAATGTAAAAGGCATTTAGAATCCATTGAAATGATCTAGTAATTTATTTATCTAATAACCCTGGAGTTGCTAACTGGTGGATATATTTTAAATATATATATGTCATATATATAATAATATTTATTTCCAGACCCTAAGGCATTTAGAATCCATTGAAACTATCAAGTAATTTATTATCTGATAGCCCTGGAGAAGTACTCCCAAGTTGCTCTCTTCTTATAGGGCGGAGGCCAAGTCCTCCCAGAGCCCCGACAACTAATGGCCACTAGACATTTAAATTGTACTTACCTGGGCGCAGGTGACAACAGTCGAGGCACAGAAAGCAACAAATAACAAACGACAGGTGAGAGGCAATTGGCAACTAAAACTGAAAGTGAGACTGCGACTGCGACTGGCACCGAGACTGGGCTGAGACTGGGCTGAGACTCTCACCCAGTCTGGGCCTGAACTTCGCGGACAAGTCGAAACTATTTAAACGAAATGGCGGCGGGGGCGTGTTTCCGTTTCCGACGAGTTTCCAAGTTGTTTCCCATTGAAAGCAAACTCTGCGAAGAGGGCCCGAATTTCGAGGGAATTTTGATTGGATGGCAGTGAGTTCATTTTGGGAAAATCTCGGCATTAAAGCGGAAAATAATGTTGGGAATCGCCTCAGTTCCACCTTTTATTTATTTTTTGTCCTCCCAAGAGGATTCTCCGCTTGGCTTTGAAGTAAAAATCGCAAAGGGAGTTGAATTTTAATCTCTGATCTGAGTCAAATCTTTTAATGTCTTTTAATCAATTAGGGAAACTTAAGCTCTTTGAATTCTAGCCTAGTTAATGGGCTTATTTTTTGGGGAGAATCACCCTCTCGTATCGTTTGTTTATTGTTGCTTTTCTATTTGTTCTGAATGCGGGAAAAGTGCTTTAACTAAAGGGCAAATGAATACTAACACAAATACCTAAAAAACAGGAAATGCCATTTAATTAGTTTAATGCACTTGGCCCTCTGCGATTTGCATGACAATGGCCAGACAATTGGGGCCGAAACCTGCAGGGCTTTGGCCATTACTAGTGCATTGAATGGAAATTATTGGGTCAAAATAAACGGTTGCCACAAAATGAATAAAATAAATGAATAAAGCGAAAGGAAATCAAGCCTGGCTAGCAGCTAGCCCGTACTTACATGTTGTTCCTGGTGTCGGAAGTGGAAGTCTTTGGGGATTCGCTGGCTGCTTCTTAGCTCTCCTCCTGCCTGGGCCTGGCTTCAGGCATCTAAAGTGGCTCCGGCTCGTTAGCTGGGAGTTCTATCGCTTCATTGGTTTTAGAGGTGTATATAGAGTATAATATAAAGCATCTGTTGCGGGTCAGGTCCTTGTCCGTTGCCCCTGGCTGGGTAGATCAGGTATCTGTATAGCTTCAAGGCTCTGTCCGTTGTACTGCGGCTGCTCTTCAGGTTCGGAGGTACGGGCTCTCGAGGCTGAGGTTCTTGAGCTTCGGGTTCAGGTAGTTGGTAGTTGGTAGTTGGTAGTTCGAGTGGTGCGTTGGCTAACTATTGCATTTTTTGGCAGAACACACGGCTAACAAGTACTCGCTGCTGCTCGGTACACGTATTCTCGTCACTAACACACTTTATGGGCACTTTCAAAAAAAAGTATATTGTCTTGACTTGTTGCATGGATTACAGTTTCGCTTTGGTTTCTGTTTCTGTTTCTATTTCCGTTTCCGTTTCTGTTTCGGTTTCGGCTGCTTGGATGCTTCGATGTCCTGTGGGCTGGCTCTCCTGTTGCTCCTGCGTGGCTCCTGATGTGGAGAGTCGCACAACCGTTGGGCTTGGATGTTGAACAGCATCTGTTGCTCTGCCGCTGGCCGACTGACGAGGACACCTCGTGTCGGTCGCTTTCGGCTCGTCCTTTCCCCGAAGGACGCGCGCCCCGGCTCAGGGCCCCTGCCACGCTGCCATGCTGCCACGCTGCCACCCTCCCCCAAGGGACCCGAAGGAACAACAAGTGGAAAGTGTGTAACTGTAACGACGGCCATGACGACGCAGCAGCTGCTGCGAAGACAGACCAGCAGCAGCCGCCGCCGCAGCAGCAGCAGCAACAGGCTTACGTGGCCAAGACCAGGTGAGTCTCGGGGGTAGCTCAGCCCCGAGTACCCCGAGTTCATATTCGGATTCGGATTCGGATTGGGACTCGCACTCGGCTTCGCTGGAGGGGAAGGCGCAGCTCAGCTCCTGCTGAATCGCTGACTGGGGGCAGGTGGACGCTGTTGCTTCTGGCGATGCTGCAGCCGATTCCGGACTCTCGGGGGATATATCTGCAACATGCGAGATCTGAAACAAGCCATTTAATAAATAATAAATAAAGGAAGACATAAAATTAATGGAACATGAAACAAATATATATATCATATGCACATTTAAATACGAACTGTCTGTGTTTTATTATCACATTCAATTTAAGCGAGTCCAAGTTCGCCTAGTTATTTTAAATTAATATATTATCAAATGAATAATGTATATCAATAAATAATTCATAAATAAATAATATTTATTCTAATTTTAATTTAATCTGAGATATTTAAATATATCATTTGGAGCTAAATATTATGAGTTGAAATATTATTCACCTTTCAGGGTTCCAAATGGAATTTTTTTATACTGTATATATAAATATAATATATAATATATATATAATATATAATAATAATATATATATATATA